>JAQQPU010003252.1:0-22320 GCA_029168905.1 Artemia sp. Kazakhstan ARC1039 | reverse complement strand
AAAAATTCAAAAGTTCTTACACTTGTAGCAGAAGGCATATATTGACTTCGTTTTTTCAGTGTTATAAAAGCTCTGATTACAGATTGTTGAATATCTCCTGTTTTTTGGCTTTTTATGCACAATAAAAAAGGTGTTATTCGAGTTTTCTTTCATCCATTCTCTTAAGTAATACAAGCAGAATATTCACTCATGTAAGAATGCAAATTATGTATCTCTTGTTTTATGCTAATTTTGTGCCTGTTAGAGTATGCAAATGAGATATGAACTAGTTAAGCAAACTTTGTGCTAATGGGACATGTTACGTAACCGGTTATGCAAATGATGTGCTAACGGGACTCATCTATAGCATACTACTAGCATAGCTTAAAACCCTTAACCCAAGACTCAGGAGGGCTGTGTCAACCCTAACGGTTGTTATGTGATCTATGGACTATTTTTGAACAAATGAGTAACTCAAAATTTCTAAAGGATGCATTTGTAGATAAGACGACATGGGGGGGGGCTGACCAACCTGCGATCACATTGAATCTTACAAACAGAAATTGAACTTCGGGTTTTTAGTCCAATGAACCCTTTCCGAAATATATATGACCACCCTTTCCATAAAAACGTTACATACCCTCGGTAAATAGCTTACAACTCTTACTCTGAGGGCTCTAGGGGTTCTAATCCTCATACAAATAATTTCCGGATCTTTCAAATACGCTAAACAAAACGACTATCTCAAAATTTGGGTTGGAAGTGTTTGGGGAAATGATGGGCGTGGGGGGCTGGTTGCCCTCCAATTTCTTTCAACTATTAAAGAGGGCACTAGCCCTTTTAAACCCTTTTTTGAAGCTTCTACGACAAAAGGATTCATCTCAAACTTTCTATCGGACGCATTTCAGGAAAATACAACGTGCATGATGGGGGGGTCTACCCCCTATCAATTAGACTCTTAAAAAGGACAATAGAACTTCGGATTACTAATCCAATGAACCCCCTCGAAAGTTAATATGACCACCCTTTCTATAAAAAGCATTTTATGCCCTCTAGGCATAGCTTAGAAACCTTACCCCGAGGGCTGCGGGGCGGTTCTCAATCTCAACCAATTCAATAAGCAGTCTCTGAAGTTTATACGAGCTTCATTTGTATAGGAGCCTTATATGGCCCCAGAGTATAACAGAAAACCCTTGACCTGAGGGCTATGGAGGGGTTGCCATCCTCAATGACATAATTTCCAAATTTTTCGACTACGCTGAACAAAACGACAATCCCAAAATTTTCATTGGATGAGTTTGGGAGGATAATTGGCGTGGGGTGATGGTTAACATTCAATTCTTTTTTTTATTAAAAGGAGCACTAGCCCTTTCAATTTCCAATTGAATGAGCCCCTTTTGGAGTTTTTACGGTAACTTCTTCTATACGAGATTCCCTGGTCTAAAACAAAAAAAATAAAAAAATAACACGTTGTGCCCACAACGCTCTTTACTTAGGCAGCGCTATTGCACTGCCTAAGTAGAATGGGAGATTGTTTCTTGGTTGAAAAGAAATTTAACTTAAAATCGTCAAAATAATGAAATAATGAACTCCCCTTTATTTAGGACAGTTAAGCCCTGAAAAGATACGAGTCAAAGAAAATATATCATGCTTGCCTGAAAAAAATATGGTTGAGAGAGGTTGGAAGGAGGGCTGTAGGCTCCATGGAAGCAATTTTTGCCCTCAATAATACTGAATAGAAGTCCTTGTGCGATTCTAGTTCACACAAATTGTCATAAGCCTAAATGTTTACTTAAAAGATTTAGCGGCGCAAAAGAGGGGGGGGAGTTTCTTAAGGCTATTTGAATGCTTTTGTTTACCAGTCATTGATATTGAAAATCCTTGCAATATTGTGGTTCAAACAAGATGCAGCAGTCCAAACAGATGCAGACATTGTGGTTCATTCAGATGCAGCATTCGTTTTGGGTTTTAAATAAAACCCAAAACGAACAGAAATTACAATAAATAACGGAGTCAAACTCAAAACGAGCATAAACTAATCATAAAGTAGGGCTCGAACCTCCTGTGCCTTCCCAAGGCATGAACATAATTTGCACTTTATAGAAAAAAAATACAAATGAATGTGCATTGTCAGTTTAGTTACATATACTGATATTTAGTAGTCAAAATGTTAATATTATCTGATGTATTAAAGTTATAACAGTAAAAACATTTATATTTCTTTAGTAAAGAGCAAATTATGTTCTGGCCTTTAAAGGCATAGGGGTTTTGAGCCCTACCCATGTTAATTTCTGCTCATTTTCAGTTTGGCTCGGTTATTTATTGTAATTTCTGTTCGTTTTGAGTTTCATTTATTTATCGATGCTGATTTTTGGTAGTTTCACGCTTGGTACATTATTTGATTTGATTTTTGCTCATTTTCGGTTTAATGGAGTTCTTTGCTTTTCTTGAAAACTTATTCTGTAGAAAAAGTTTTTTTTTAATTTCTTTTAATATACCCATCTAACAAATCCCATAACATAGGTCCTCTATGTTATGCGGATTACACGGAGGATCTTTGCTAATGCGGATTACGCGGAGGATCTACAAGATTACGCGGGAGGATCTTTCCATAAAGGAATTTTTTATGGGGAAGTAAATTTTCCATGAAGGCGCAAAATAGGTTTATCCGATAAGAAATTTTTAGGGGGGAGCGCAAAATATGTTGATCCTATAAACTTGCGTTAGGAGCAAGTTTAATCAACGCAAACTTGAGTTAATTAAGCAAGTTATGATATTTTATACTACGCTAGGGGAGGGGCGCCCACCCCCCTGGATCCACCATTGATTCCTCAGGGGTTTTTCCGCCGTCCAACAGAAAATTGTTAGCTAACAATTTTTAGTTGGACGGCGGAAAAATGATTGTTGGGAAAAATGTTAGCTAACAATTTTCTGTTGGACGGCGGAAAAACCCCTCTAAAATCAAGAGGAAATCTTGACCTCAACGTAACCAAATTATTGTCATAAATTTCATTCCTCGACCTCAAGCAATGAAAATAAACCTCATTAACATGTGTGAACACCCTTAAAAGAGTCGTACTTATCTTTGACGCAATTATACATGAAAATACCAGTGTAAAAATCAGGGATAGTATCCACTGGAAATAGTTTAAACTAAACGCAAGCCTCAGGACGGGATTCAGAAGAGATTGTATTAGCAACCATTCTAATAAAAATATTTTGCAAAACTTGGACTGGGTAAAGGATTTATGAGAAAGTTCCTAACTGCAATAATTGCAAGAAAATCCCTAGTCCCATTGCAAAATATTTGGGTAGATTAAAATAAAATGTAATATACAGATTATGTCCTTTGGTCAAGTTTTGAATTACACAATCATTTCTTGCGGAAACATTTTAAACTTTTTCAATACAGCCTTTAATTGAGAGTAATCCATCACAATTAAACCAAGATATTGAATACTTGATATCCTCCATATTGAAAGTGCTGCAGCTTCAACTGAAGATACCTATGGATAACAATTACTAGACCGTACTATAATTATAATTAATTGTAATATTATTTCATCTCATCCAGACTCCTTATGTTTTATCTGTTTTTCACTTCTTTGTTTAAATAAATTTGTCAATTTGGTCAACTAATGGTTCCCTTGTCATATCCCCCCAAGATTTTGCTTATTGGCGCCCTTGTCACAATACCCCCCCCCCCTAATATTTTGTTCTAGATCCGCCCCTGGCAGCCATATCAGTGGGGTATTTCACCTCTTCATTATCTCGGAAAACCTCCCCCATGTCTTACCATTTTTTGAATGCATTCTTCACTAATTTTACAAGACACAAGCACTACAGCAGTACAGAAAAAGAAAAAACACGGGGGGTGTTAACCCCTAGAATCCCCCTCATCTGTGTCCCTGGAAGGAGGGGGATTTGCTATCATCTTTTAGAGCTTATATTTCCCTTTACCTTTAGAGATTTTTCCCGTAGGAGTCGGAAATTAAGCATGTAAGGAGACAAAGCCCACACTCCCCCAGCACCTTTGCCCAAAGTCACTGTCCTATTCAAGTTAAAGCTAGCCTAGCCTATATTTAAACTTATGAATAATTCAAGCCCTCTGGTTCTAATTGATTCTATCCGTCAGTTCTTGCTGTTATCGGGAAATTCAAATTAACCGCTTGTCCCAGATCTTCAACCATAGATGAAAACTTGAAACTACTTCTTACCTTTTAAGTCGACGACAGGTATATCCTGTTGATTCACTGATTGCATTTTATCTATTAACAAACTGAGTTGATCAGCACTGCCAGACTTGACAACCAAAGTCATGCTTTTCCATGCAAAAAAGTTCTGCTTTTGGGGCTAAAATGTGCCAAGATTCGAAAATTCGAAAGCCTTATAAACGTCCCTTGTAGTTGCAAGACTGTGCAGGAAAGTGAAGGTAAATCTATGTAAAAAAAACATGTTTTTTTTGTCTTTAGTTTGTTTTTTTTTGTGCCCTCATTTTCAATTCCCCAGCTGAATTTTTTCAGGCAGGCATGAATACAGGTAGTAAGGAAGTGGGTGCTAAATATGATTTTTCTTATGATTGATGACTAATTGATGAGTTCAATTATTCACTTTTTACTTTTATATCTGATGTAGCCTTTCTCACATTAAAAAAACCTTGTTCAATGCGTAATCCAACACAGTCATCCCATTTATAATTTGTGCTTCGACTCTTATGACTGAAATTAGCCAGAGGCAAAGGTTTAATGTTTTTTGTAAATATTTCAGATCAACAAAGGGATTTGAATTTCATTTGTCATACGCTAAAGCCAACGTTGGGTCAAATACTCCGAAACAGTTTCTATTTTTAAGCTTAAGTAATCGACCAAAATTCTATTGAATAATCAAGTACTTTAAATAAAGTCTACTTAAGTAGATAGTGCCTAAACAGTAAAGTGAGAGTGAATATCTAACGGCTGTTTGTTTACATGGTAAGGAAAGAAGTTCGGATGAAACTTACATAAATTATGTAACGTCTAAACAGAGAATAATGTTATTTTCCAATGGCTTCTATCAGAGAAGTGCAGACAAAGTACATCACAGTAGAACCTCTTTCAACTCAACTCCAGGCAAATAAAATCTATTGTAAAAAAGAAAGATTTTACTTCATAATAGTATTCACTCAATATACGCATTCTCGTCAAAATTTTGCGGTGTGACACATTTAAGCGTACTACTACACACCTTCAAAAATCAAATAGTTCGTGGTAACGAACGAGGAGCGGATCCAGGATTTGTTAGGGGGGGAGTGCGCAAAATAGGTTGATCCGATAATCTTGCGTTAAGAGTAAGTTTATTTAATGCAAACTTACGTTAAGGAAGTAAATTACACTACTTTTGACTACTTTGGGGGGGGGGGGGGGCGCGCGCCTCCCTCGTCCTCTCCTTGGATCCGCCACTGTAATGAACTGTAAGTAAAGAGTGACACGACTCAATAGTAACCAAAATTTTAAAAAAAACAAAATTTGATGTCAATACACATATCCAAAAAATTGGCCTTTTATGCTGATTCTAAATTATAAGATTCGATAATTTTGGTGGTGCCCATCAAAAGCTACGAGCCTGAGGATATATACCTGATTTTCAAAAAAAGATTAACACCCCCTAAAACACCCCCCTAAAAAGGAATCTTAATGAAAATAAAATTGTCAGATTGAGCGTATTTAAGAATATTAATGCAGAAGTATCAAGCTCCCATCCGGAAAATTTTGGAATTTTGGGTTTTTTCCAGAAGAAAGATCATGGATACGTCTTTATTGTTTCTTCTGTTTGTTTGTTTTTTCTTCCCAGGGGTAATCACATCGAACAAGTAGTCCTAAAATATTGGGAAAGAGCTCATATGAATAAAACTTAAAAGTCATAGTGCCTTTTTAAGTGACCAAAAAGATTAGAGGGCAACTAACCCCCGCTCATATCCCCTTTTTTCTCATTTTCCTATGATCAAAATTTTAAGATAGCCATTTTGTTTAGCATGGCTGAAAAGCCCAGTAGCTATGCCTTTGGAGATAAATTACCCACCAGAGCCCCTGGGGGAAGCTTTGAAAGTCACGAAATTTGCCCATAGTTTACACACAACCTAGTATTTGTTATTGGGAAGTATACAGACATTTTTTCCTCCGAAGCCGGGGGGGGGGGTTAATTATCGGCTGAGGGGATTTTCACCACGCATAATTTTCTCTTGGGAGCGAAGTTTCTGGGGCTGAATTTTCCAGGGTAAATTTTACACAGGGGGAATTTTCCTGAATTCCTATACGAAATTATTTTTATTTGTCTCACTTCCTCCTTGCCAACTCAATTTTACGTGTAGAGATGTTAAGGTGAATTGTCTGGGGGGAGGATTTTCACAAGATAAATGTTTCCATAGGGAATTATGTGAGGGAGAAACTTTCTACTTGGGAGCGGGGGGATGTTTTCAGGAAGAATTTTCTACGGAGGAGGGGTTCAAATGAATGTGTGCTGAGAAAACTTTTTCAGCCAGAATCGTCTGCAAGAAATTTTCCGGGGGAACTTTCAGATAGAATGGAATTTTCTGGGGGAATTTCTTTTTTTTGTGGGGGGGGATATTTTACTTGGGACGAACTTTCGATGGAGGTATTTTCTGTGAGAGAAGGAATTTGCCAAGGAGGGAGAGCCAGGTTTCCACGTATATTTAAAAACGATCAGAAATTAAATAAAAAATAAACAAGCTTTTTTCAAATGAAAATAAGAGCAACATCAAAACTTAAAACAAACAGAAATTGTTTTGTATATGAGGGCGGTTGCCTTCTCCTCAGCATCTCGCTCTTTACGGTGAAGTTTTTCTTAGAACGTTTAAAGAGGCATATAATTCTAATAAAAGGGTCATTGTGTTTCAGAAGTCGTTCTTAAAAAATAGGTGCAGAAAGTCAAACTTTAATTTAAAGAGCGAGGCATTAGGGTGGAGGAAGCCCCCTCACATAAGCAGTAATTTCTGTTCGTTTTAAGTTCTGATGTTGCTACTTACTTTCAGCTGAAAAAATTGTTTTTTATTTAATTGCACCATATGACAATTATTTTTAAACAGCTAAAGTAGCAAATGTAACAAACAACCCAGTCAATCTAGTATGATCTACCTGCCTTATTTTTCTAGACTTGTGCATGAGTTATTATAATCTTCTTTTATTTTATGTAGATAATGAGAATTATCATTTATTTTTGGTCCTTGAAATTGTGAAGCCAGCCATCACAATTTGAAACAAGGAGAGACGAAAGTAGTTATGAACCCAAGCTCTTAATCCATTGTAGTACCACAAAAATTATAAGGCATCTTGCGGTACATGTGGTAATTTCTTTTAAACCCAATTTAACAACAAATTAGGTGGAGTAAATTTACATTGAAAAATAAAATAAAAAGACACACAGTACGAATTGGATTAAGAAGACAAAATAATAGCCAGACACACAAGTAACTTGAAAATGTACAATATGTAATCCCTAACAGTAATCCCTCTTTCAACTTTGGAGGTAAGTGACGTCTTCCTAATAAGAACAAATTCCTAAGAAAATCAACATACATTATTTTAAACTTCAGTATTTTCACTTTATGACGCGGACTGATCAGTGACCCCCCCCCCATTGGATATAATTACAGAACATCTTGCCTCATTACGACGCCCCATCTTGTAAAATTTACAGTATACTTTCTGAGCAGACTAAAGGTGATATACAGTAGCGAAAAATCCTAATACTGTCCGTTGAAAATTTTTGACACATATCTAAAACAACACAAAATTTCTGACCCCGCCTTCGTGCACGCACAATAACAAATGTTTCCGATTGAAAACCAAGTAGCAACTGAAATTATGGCTCTGACGTATGTGCTCAGAGTTTAATTAGGTGATATGAAATTTGTGCCGTGCTTGAAAAAAGATTCCGCTACTGGTATATACTTATGCTCTGTTTCTGAACAACAAACACAAAACTTGTCGCTAGTTTTTCCCCTTGAATTGTCATTTGAGCATGTGCTTTGGGATTGGCAAATTTACATAAATGTGCTTTGGCAAATTTACATAAATCCTTGAAAAGAGGCATTAATAAATGTTCACAAACTATATTCTAAAATTGCATATTTAAAAAGTGACGATAGTCTTTTAAGTTTACAGGGAGACAAAACTTTCATGTTCTAGAATGTGTTTATTCTCTTGTAAAGCATGTGAACAGAAATTTTTATGATAGTAGCGTATTAATAGCCACGAAATGCATCGTCCAAAACTCTAAAAGCTAGAATGTATTTTCTATCTTCACCTCTGATTGAGCAGCTTATTCCTTGATAGCTTCTTCAAAGGTTTGGCAGCAAAAAATGTTTTTTGGGACGTGACTGCTTAGTCGCATCTTTTTCTAGCATGAGCCAAGTCGATAAAACAAAAGTTCAAAATAGTGATAAAATCCTTTTTAATAGACAGTGTATAGAAATTCACAACATGCCAGATATTTCGGTCACATATACAGTAACCGTCATCAGTAGTAAAACTAAACTAAACAATTTTAAAAAAAAGTTTACATACGAAATCAAATAAACTACATATTGTTTAATTCACTAATTCTTTTCAAAGCAAAGGCAGAAGCTAACTTCATTCACCTTCTTGGATTTGGTTCATTAGCGTTCAATGATATAACATTTGGACAGAGGTCAACTACATTGGGTGAATTGAACTTTACTCTGTCAGATTTTAATAAATTATAATAGATAGAATTCAGCCCAACTTCACCTGCGTTCCGATTCAAAGCAATATTCTTGAATAAGATTTTCTTTATTTCAAGAATTTCACGAAAATTTTGCTATAAACCCCTATCCCTAAAAATCAAAGAGACACTCTCGAACAAAATAAAATGGTCTGGAAAATTGAAAATATGTTCTGAAATGGCTAAAATAAAATCTTCAGAGTTAGAATCTTGCTTTAAAGCCGAAGAAATAGAATCTTTATGCTGTAATAATCTCATTTCCGAATTCTGGGTTGTACGTACACATATGAGCTTCCACAAGTTACAAAGGATCTGATAAGCCCCACTTTGTTGCCCCAATGAAGTTAGATCCTTCCCAGAGTTTAGAAAACTACTCAAAGTATTATTACTCTTCAAAATTACCCTTAGACCATTATTCTGTGAAATTCTTTTAAGTTTTTCACTTAGCCCGGGTACAAATGTTAAGGAACAAAAAAATGCTTCTCCCGGGGTGTCTCCAAGACTTCCTAAGAAATCTCTAGAAACCTTTGCCTTCTTTTTGAAAAAGTCTGGTTAATTAACTGTTCTGGATACATGTTGCTTATTAGTATTTTTCTTAGAAAAGAAAACTCCTCCTCAAAAAATTTTTGATAGCAAATACTAAAGATCCGGCCAGTTAAAGAAATGATCAAACCAATTTTTACTTGGCGAGCGTGACCGGAACTATAAGACAAAAATCTATTGTTATTTGTCAGTTTTCTGTAAATTTTTAAATCCAGACTATTTTCATCTTTTAAAAGAAGAACATCAAGAAAAAGAAGTTTCGTCATGGAAAGGCAGTTTGTTTCCGAAATTATTTATGAGCCAAGTCATTCACGAATACGTTGAAATACTATTTTTCACACTACAGGCAATTGAAGCTGAAATAAAGTTAGATATGTAGTTCAATTCCATGTAATCAAGAGCTTTATACGCTTTGCAAAAATGCACTTGCCTAATTTTGAAATTACTTGGTAATTTCTTTGTTTTTTCATACAGTTGAAGATCTTTTTTTTTATTAAACAAGATTGTTCACCAGAATAAAGATAAAGGCTCATTTGTATTTATCTTATCTTATAAAATCACCTTTTAAAACTCTCTTTGTATTGTTAAATATAGTTTTATGTTTTATGTTTGTCAAGTCTTTTATTTAAAATGTGTTTCACTTGACTGCAAAAATTACGGAAAGTTTGAAAAATCACGTACTTGTCACTTTCAGAACAAACTCAAATAGAAAAGAGCGTAAACATACAACTACAGTGCTTATGAAAAACCTATTAAAAATACAATTAAGTGCTTAGCTTTTACAACACAGCACAAGAAAAAACGTCTTCCGATTGTTTGGTTCATTTAGTGCTTTGCCCATCAAATGATGCTCCGCATTACCTTTTTGTACGATACAATGCTCAGGCACAAAAGCACCAAATATTCTACGACTGATCAGGTAAAAAAAATATATAAATTCGTCATCAAGTTCACATACTTAAGGATCTCAAATAAATCTTTCTGAAAGGACCACTTAAAGTGTGAAACCACAATAATACCTTCCCTTCTTGTAAGTTGGATATCTCGTCAGTAAAATTTTTGCTTAGCATTACCGCTTCTCCAGAGAGTCTTCAGAGTTACTGAAGTTTCGGACTGTACATGCCTGCAAAACCATTTCTTTAGCCTTTTCATCTCAATCATGGTGTCTGTAATTTTTGGCAAATTCGGATGGTTATGTAAATAATTTGACACTGTTGCAAGATGGTTCTGATTTGAAAATGAGCATGGATTGTAAAATATCAGAAGCTTTGTATTTTTGTCGTCACTTTGGAGACTCTGCTCAAGCATGTATAGATGACTGTAAAATATATTTATTCACGTTTTAATATTTTACATTAAGTTAAATTTAGGATCCAAATAAATGTACCATTAGGATTAGGCCACAAAAATTGTAGGTTAGCCCAGCCGACAGCTTTTTGCTAGGCTACATTGAAAAATAGTTGCATTAGGAGGATGGATTTTCAAACCAAATTGTTGGTAAAATTCTAGTTTAGCTACTTTTTACTATCTTGGAATGAGGTTAGGTTAGGGAAATGAAACTTTCAGGGATGGGCCTACAGAAAAATGTGTGAGGCAATGTTTGTATTAATGGATTATTTAAGTAGCTGAGAAACACACCTCTATAGTCAGAATTGCATCCTGAATCCAAATTTAATATTCATTTGCATCAGGAATGAGCTTTACTCTCACCCCTATATGTAGCAATTCAGGGGGTAAATTTCTAGGTGGTGCAATAATTTACCTCGGATGAAAGTGAAAACATCATTTGATGCCTTTTTTATGCTCTTTGATAATTCAATAATTGCTTCTGGGGCTAATTAAATCTTGAGCCCTTAAACAGGCATTTAAGGGCCCAAAATACCCAAAGGCATTTTACATGAATTATGAAAGACCATAGAAAAGCATCAAATAGTGTTTTAACTTTTGTCCTACCTATCTAAATAGGTCTAATATCACCCATTGCAAATTTAGGCCTACCATGAACTTTGCCCCCTCCCCCACCCTCCTAATGTGCAAATATATACCCTGAGTTGTTGATGGCAAAGTTTGAATTGCAAAATTCAGTGTTATTTTTGGCAACTGCATTTGAAAAATTTAAATGGTAGGAAAAAGGTTTGAATTGAAAATCAAGTATTTTGCAGGTTAGGTTATAACTTATATCTGTGGTACCATACAAAAAGGAAAAACCTTTGGGGCCCCTTTAAGGAGTGACAAGAATTCATTTTCCCAAAGCAGATGATATGGCACTTGGCAGCATTCAATTCAAGAAGCCAATCCTCAGCCCATTGACTGAGAAGTCCTAGATTATTTTGTAGAAGGGTATGATCTTCACAGGACCAGGCTGGCCTGAGAAGCTTCAGGTTGCCAGCATAGACAGTTGATTTACTGCAGATAATGAAATGAGCATGGTTGATAGAGATACTAAATAGTTTAGGGCACAAAACACTTCCCTGAGGAACTGCACTCAGAATATGTGCTGAGGAAGAAAGAATATGGTTACCAGAGTTATCAAATAACTGAACGCTTTGAGATATTAGATAAAGAAAATCACTGCATCACTGCATTTAGTTTAATTACAAGTTGCTTGTGACAAATTTTATCAAAAGTTTATAAAAGTCAAACAGAATCATGGCTGCAGGTACCCCTTTATCAAGTAACTTTGTGATTTGATACAATTATATGATTTAAAGAGATTAGTATTGACAGATCTTCCTGAATGACAGGCATTGTGATCTGTGCATAACATTATTTGCTTCAAAATTTCTAATAACTATACAATTGCTTATTCTTTCAAGAACCTTAACAACAACTAACATCATGCTAATAGGTTTATAATTTATGGCAAGGTCCTTTCTACTTTTCTTAAATATTGGAATTTTATGGGCAGTTTTCCAATCCAAAGATAGTCTAGAAAGATTCAATGATAACTTGAACAACAGGGGAAAAGGTTGGCTTAAGACTGTACAACCTTCATGAAGGATACAACAGTGACTGCCATCTGGACCAGCAGATTTGTTCAAATTGAGGGACATAAGTTACTTTAGAACCATTGTATCAGTACTGTATTTTTTTTGTTGGTTTCAGTTCTGAAAATGCAATTTCTGTTACTGGAGTAAATTTTTAAGCTATATAAATGAGTTTTTGGCAAAATTCTAGTTTCCCATCATGAAAAGTAGTTGTTTTAGGCAAGTAAAAGTTTCAATAATGATCCCAGGTGCCAAAACATACTCTAGGAAGGTATTGTGAAGCTACATTGTCAACCCTCTTCTGATTTCTCAGTCTTAGAGTTTGTCTACTAAAGTGGGATGATAAAATTCTGATAGTTATAAGAATTTTGATAAAACAACATTATGTAACTTAATCTTCGGTCTCTTTATCTCTGCTTTTAGTTTTGAAAATACAATTCCTGTTATTTGAGTAGAATTTTGAGCCAAGTTAGCATTTTTTCTAAGTTTAAGAAACATATTTGCAGGTATTTGCAGTTGTGCCAATGCACAAAAATGTAGGGGGGGGGGGTGACAGGGGCAGATCCATGATTTGTTTTAGGGGGAGTGGCACAAAATAGGTTGACCAGATAAAAAAATTGGGGGGGGGGGTAAAATAGGTTGATCCAATAAACTTGCATTAGGAGCCAGTTTAATTAATGCAAACTTGAGTAATTAAGTAGATTACACTAATTTAGACAATGCTAGGGTTGGGGGGAACCCCCCTGGATCTGCCACTGGGAGGGGACAAGGATTTTTTTTTTATTTTTAAATGATAATACAAAACACAACAACATTGAGCAAATATACCTAAAGCAGGGGGTAGCAATAACTTTGCTGCTTGGAGAAATTGTTGACTAATCTATCCAAATCCAGTTTATTTTTTACCTCCTCTTGTTCATCAGCTGTGATCATGAATTCACTGAGCCTCTCATTTATCATTGTGAATGTCAATTGCAGATAATCCTTCTCTTGCCCTACTGCCAAGAAGAACCATTCATTACTGGCAGTGGTCACAGGCAAATTAGCAACTAGCTTTATCAGTTATAGCACTGCAGAATAGGCAATTGGGAGGTCAGGTAAAATTTTGATAGCTTGGAGAAAATCTATTTTTGAAGTATCACTTTTTAACAGATACATCCTTGCAATCCTTGGATCACTGAGACAGCAGTGATCCAATGGCATAGTCTTCAGCCCCAAGAATCATTCAATAATGACACAACTTTCCATTTTCAAAAATTCAAGAAAATCAGAACTTGAAGGGTTGAAGGCAGATAAAGTGATCAGAGGCATATTTTGCATGAAATGTTGGTTCATCTTGCTTGTGAAATGGTCTATTACCTCAAAGAACAGAAGTTTACTTGAGTCTTATTGAACTGGCTGACTGATATTCAATTTACCAGTTGTTGAGTTTTATAAAAAATTCTCTGACATGAATGGACACAGCTTGACTTCTCTTGCTTTGACAACTGGTTTGAGATTCTAGAAATTTTGATTCTTGGATGTTGTTTAAAGCCAAGAATGTGGATATTTTTTTTTGCTTTAGTAACTCTATTTGTTATCATTTCACAGCTTTTGGAGAGTCTTGTATACCTCAGAATTCAGTGCAAGTGCCTTATAAATCAGTAAACTTTTGGATTGAAGTAGCTCTGATAAACAATTTACAATGACTAACACTTTTTTCATTATGTGAAAAGTTGAGACAAAAGAGACAGAGTTGATTTTGTCAAGTAGTCCTTTTGCTTCACACGCTGTCTTGCAGTTGGAACTATCAGAGACTATAGCTAGCACAGTAACAACACATTCAAATCTGGACTTCATCTTGGGAATAGAGCAGACTGCATAAAATCTGGAAGTCTGGATGGTCCTCTCAAGTTCCAAGACTGTTTTACTGCTAATACACTGGATTTGCTTCATGATATAAATATGTAAAGTCTCTGCACTACAGAGAAAAATTCCAAATGTTTGCTTATATTGCTTAGGCAGTCTGTCAAAACCAAGTTTCATCTGTAGGTGTGACAGTGTACATAAACTGCATGAGGCACCTTCTCCCTATGCTTTGCTTGAACTCTGTGTATTTAGCTGATTTTACTTCTGAAGTAATATCTTGGCACAAGGTATTTCCTATCACTGTAATTGCGTCATTTTAACTCAAGAATGAAATGTGGGGTATGTTTGACTCATTCAAACAAGACATGAGTGGCTTCTCTGGACTCAGTCAAAGCACAAATCAATGATCTTGAAGAGAATATAAAAACAAAAGTTCTGTGTTGGAAGTCAAGGACATTGTAAAATTGTGTTGTTGCCAATAAACTAGAAGCCAACATTTGCAAAATAGTCAGGCAAGAACAAGACTGGTTTAACAGGCATCTGAACCTCATTGCTTATGGCATGCCACCTCAGACAGATAATACAAAAATTTATAAATGAGCTCCTTTAAAAGTAAATTCAAGATAGATTTGGGTGTCATTCCAAGCATTTGCTGCCTGCCAGAAGGGCAAAACCATAGTGCACCTGGATCATCAGCTGCTGCAAGGCCTGGTCCCATCTTATGTTCCATAAATTTGGGTAAACAGAGAGCAGAAAAATTGAAGCTTTCCCAAACAAAAAAAGGCACTAATGCCTTTTATGCAGACTTATCTTGAGAACACCATTAGAAAAGAAAAGAGTTGGTTGAAGAAATTAAAAGAAGAGCTGCTGCATATAAGCATAATCTGGGAATAAGGAACAGGGTCAATGTGGCAAAAAACGAGCCACCTTTGGGAATGCCAGTCCCAAGTTTGATGGAGTGCTGGATATGGCACAAAGTGATGTAAATAGGGAGCAAGAGGTCATTTGCAGTGAAACAAACTCAAGCTTTGCCAGCACTGAGTCACTGGTCTTAATGGATTAAGTTTTTAAAACTGTGTGTCTAGGCAGTGAGAGCAAGCATGACAACACTGGCAGTGAGAGTGGCTGCAAAAGTGATACTGAAATCAGTTGCTCTTGTACTATGGCAATACTGCTAAAATAATAAACCGAAAAAACTCTAGAAAAGTCCATGTTCTTTACACAAATTCTGTTACTCTTGCCCCAAAACTTAATGAACTGAAAGCTCTGTGTTTTGATCTTGATATAGACGTTATTTGTGTTTGTAAAATTTTCTCTAAATACTCAGTGTATAAATTGGAAGAATGTCAAATCCAAATCCCTGGATTCAGTCTGTGTAGCAATTTGGATAATCCTGAGTGTTGGAGAGGAACAGCAATATTGCAGAACTGGACTGAGAGCTGAAACTCTGAGTTACTCTTTTATTTATTCTGATAGTAGCTGGGTTGAGTATGTCTGTTTGAAACTCCATGTTTGATCTGAATCATTTATAATGAGTGTTATTCACTATAGTCCGTCTGTCCCTGATAAATATATTTCACACCTACCTGTATCTGATCTCATATCAAAAATGAATGCCCGTGAGCATTTAACAATCTTTTTGTTTGGGAATTTTAATATGCCTGATGTTAAGTGGGTTGAAGGTATAGGATTCCTCCCAAATCCCTCACTGGTAACCTACTGACACTGATATTGACCAACCAACACAATTCAGGCACCATCAACAACCCTCCTTATAGATTTAATTGTCACAAATGACCCTGAACAAACTATTACATACCTGGGTATACTGGTCACCCCTGCCAAAAACACTCCCTTTCCTACCCAAAGAAGTCATAAGGGCTGGAAGAAAGAAGAAAAGAGCATGGACCAAATACATAAAATGCAGATGTCATAACCACTATGACATGTTCAAGAAATGCAGAAACAGGTGAAGAAATTTGACTCAAAAGATTGTAGAAAACCATGAGGAGGCAATTGCAGCTGACACAAAGCAGAATCCAAAGGGGTTCTAGCGCCAGGTCTCAGCAGCTAATACCTCTAGACATGATATCCCAGACCTCATGAAAGGATGACACAAATTCCTCAGAAACTAAAGAAAAAGCTGATTTGTTCAACTCTAGCTTTGGTACAAATTTCTCCACTCAGCCCATAGCAAACCCTCCACCCACTTTACCAGAGCAACCAATTAGAGAACCAATGTATGTGACAATTATAAGTGTAGAGAATGTTTTGAAAAGGCTTAAAAGACCAGATGCAAATAAAGGTGTTGGGCCAGATAATCTACAACCCAGACTATTAAATGGAGCAGCTGAACAAATTGCTGAGCTACTAGCAGTGATTCTTGGGATGTCACTGACGTCCAAAGTTCTCCCAAGTCACTAGAAGCAGGCCAAAATCAATCCCATCTTGAAGAAAGGGAGAAAGGACCAAGCCAATAGTTATTGCCCTATAAGTCTCACTTCTGTTGTATGCAAGGTCCTTGAGAGCATTATAAATGATGCACTGGTTTCCGTAAAGCTTGCTCAATCAACAAAAACCTCATTGAAACATATGACTTTGTGACCAGACTCATGGATGATGGCTTTCTGGTGGATGTCATATTGCTTGATCAATCAAAAGCCTTTGATAAATTACAGCATCATCTTCTTCTCTTGAAAATAGAAGCATACAGAACACATGAGGATATATTTGCCTGGATTGAAACCTTCCTTACTGGAAAAACTCAGAGGGCAGTAGTTTATGACACCACTGGCAAAACTGTTTATTCTGTTGAAATTTCTGTCATTAGTGGAGTCCCACAGGGCACAATCTTGGGGCCCACATTGTTCAGCATATATATTAATGACTGTACAACTAACCTGAACAACCCGCTGACAGTATATGCTAACAATTGCAAGCTCTTAGGACAGGCCCAAATTAGCCCCAATCACTCAAGGATGCAGGAAGACTTAGATCAACTATCTAGATGATCATCTGAATGGGGTTTGCCATTCAACATGTCAAAATGCCAAGACACAACAATCCTAGACAACCTTATCATATTGGAGATGACCTACTTAAAGCTGTAAGTGAGGAGAAGGACCTGGGGGCTATTGTCGATGACGAACTCAAGTTCCACAGCCCTACACAAGCTCAGGCTGCTAAAGCAAACCGAGCCCTAGGGCTTATAAAACAAAGGTTTACCACTAGGAATTTGTGTGTGGTCAAGAAGCTGTAAAAAGCTATTGTACATCCACACCTGGAATTTGGAATGACCCTAGTATCTCCCCACTATAAAATGTATGTTAAAGCACTCGAGAGTGTCCAAAGGCTAGCAACAAAGCTCATACCAGCTTTGCAAGACAAGCAGTATGAGGAACACCTTGTATCCCTCAAACTCCCACCCTAGTCTCTCAAAGAAAGATAGCAGACGCAATTGCTACTCGAAAACTGCTAGAAAACAACCTCTCAAGTCAAGTTTTCTCCTCATCCCTTGCAAGTACAACAAGAGGTCACACAAAAAAGCTGCAAGTTCCTCATTGCCATCGACGTGAGTGTTGGCAATTCTTCTCTGTTCACGCTGTCCCTTACTGGAACAGCCTCTCTGAAGCCAATATCCAGTCCCAAACCATAGATGCATTCAAGAAAGGAGTTGACCAGGACTGTTTCAATGCAGAGTGCAGGCTGACCTGGGATGCTAAACTTTAGTTATGTCATACCACCAGCAAGGTGTTCAACAGGAAGCTCATCCCCGCCTTATCTCACTGGACATGCAATTTAAGGATTTAAGCTAATGTCTGCAATAGTGACTATATCAGTGCTGTAATTTGGCCTTTAGATTTTTGCTGCCTTTAAATGTTTCCTCCATCAGTTCAAGCAAAGTACTCCAGTTTGCAGATGTTTTTAATTCATCATGATCCCTCAAAGCAAGACACTGGCAGCCAAGAACACAAAAGGTGCAAAAAATATACTTCAAATAATTTCTATTTTCTTGAGCCTCTTGAGATCTGGATTGAATTAAGGCATTCTCTATAGATCTTGAATTATCAGTACTAGGCTAATGATCTTAAATTCTGTCCTTGCTGACTTGCAATGCCTATGTCTTTCAGAATCATCATGTTGCTTTAGTAGAGCAGAACAGTTTTTCTACTTGCAAAATCCCAGGGTTTTTTTGACAAGGTGGTGTACTTTGTGTTTTGATATGACACAATTTTTAAGACTTTTAAGAGTACTGCGCTATTTAATTGCTATAAAAAAAAGAAAAAAAGGACTGGGTGACAAATAAAATCAACCAATTTGCCAAGCCTGGTGCTTTAATATTGCTCATAGCAAAAACAGAAAATAGCTATGAAGTAGAAATAAGAAGGTATTTTGCAAAGTTTATGGAGGGGGTAATCCTACCTGCTCCCCTAATTGGCGTGCCTGGTAGTGGTGCTGTTTCACAAAAGTGTTTCAGAACCACATTGAGCAAATATACCTAAAACAGGGTGTAGCAGCAACTTTGCTGCTTGGAGAAAGCATCAACTAATCTATCCTAATCCAGTTTATTTACCTCCTCTTTTTCAACAGCCATGATCATGAGATTTCTGAGTCTGTCCTTTCCCATTGTCAATTTCACATGATCTTTCACATATCCTAAAGCTGTGAAGAACGATTCGTTGCTGCCAGTGGTCACAGACAAAGTAGTAACTAGCTTCATCAGTTTGAACTCTTCAGAATAGGCAATTGGGAGGTCAAGTAAAATTTCAATAGTTTTGAAAAGATCCATTTTTTAATAGATGCAGCTTTGCAAAAGAAATTTGGGGTTCTATTGCATAGTCATCAGCAATTTGAACCCTTTGATAATGACACAACTCTTTCCACATTCAAAAATTTGAGAAAATTGGAACATGAGTGGCCAAAGGCAGATAAAGTATTGATCAGGGACATATTTTGCATGAAATGTTGGTCCATCTTGCTTTTGAAATGGTCTATTACCTCAAAGTTCTGAAGTTGACTCGAGTCTGATTGAACTGGCTGACTGATACTACTTTACTGGTTGTTGAGAGAGTCTCTGAGATGAATGGAAATGGCTTGACTTCTCCTGCTTTGAGCACTGGTATTAGATTGCAGAGTTTTCAATTCTTGGATATCCTGTAAAGCCAAGAATTTGGATATATTTTTGGTTAAATTGTTGCATTTTTTATCATTTCTCAGCTTTTGGATAGTCTTGTGGGGATGTTTGTCTGCAGTTTTTTTCATTGGTCAAGACCCTGTTTTGATATTTTCATTTAAAAAATGGAAAAACTATCCAAAATGTACTTTTTGGGTGCCATATGGTATTTTATGATTGCATTATTAAGCTGAATTTATAAAAAGTAATTAAAGATAAAAATATAGTTGATAAATGAGCCCATAATTAGCTCTCTATGATGTCCATGTGTCCAACACAGCCTTTTCATCTAAGAAATGCCACCCAAATTACCTTTTTAGGGTACCATATGGTACTATATGATGGTTTTATCAAGTCTAGTCTATAAACAAAAGTAAAGAACAAGAATTAGCTTTGAAGTTGAGCCCTTAAAAAACTGTCTATGATGTTCTAGTGCCTTTATAGCAACAAAGACGTGACAAAAATGAAGAAAATAAGAGGACATTTCACTGCTGCGCATGCAAAAAAAGTGAATTTTCTTGTTGTTCAAGGAGAGGGGTTGTAATGATTCTGTATAAGGTTTCGATAATTGCGATTTAAAGGGTGTACTTTTTGATTTCACAAGAAGCCATTTTCAAATCATATACAATGGAATGATGGGCTTCAAAAGGCTGTTGGAATAGCGTGAAGCTCAACTGCAAGATTTAGTCTTGCAACTTTAGTGTTATAGATGAGCAACCATTTAGTCTTTAGTCATGCAACTTTATTGTTGTAGATTTGCAACAAAATCGATTGCATCTATTTGTGTCTTGTATCTGCAAGGCCATAACAGAACGACGGATTCCAAAAACAGAAGGAATTTTTTGGAGCTCATGGAACTTTGCCATGAGGACATCAACAGCTCTTTGTTGAACATAAAAAAGTATTGCTCTTACATTTCACTGCAATCTATACATGAATTGCTATCAATTTATTAGAGATCAAACAAAAAAAAAACAAAAAGTAGTTGGAAAAGTTAAAGAGACAAAAATATTCACCATTAGATAGATAGATAGATAGATAATTTACTTAAAAGCCAAAGTTCATACACATGAATATTCAATCAAGTAATCAAAAATAATGAACTTCCGCTAAACTATTAAAACAAGAAAACAAATTTATACAAACACTAAAAGTTTCTTCTCCTTATTTTTTAACTACACACTTTTCCATTGTCGCAGACAAAACTGAAGATAGGCCTATAGCAAAACATGAGCAGGTTGCTGTGATCTTGAGATATGTTATGAAATTTTAGGAGTTCCTGAATTTCTTATATTTTCCTATTTTGTTGAAAAAAAAACAATGGCAAAACATCAGCAGTGCTACTAAAAAATACATTTCTTTCAATAGACACGGATGTTCTAAATTTATGTGATCAATGCTACAATGGAGCTTCAAACATGAGAAGGCCTTATAAAGGTCTTCTCTGTCGTAATACCTCTGGATAACCCAACCACGATGTATTCTAATTGCTGCACACGTATACTTAATCTATGCATTATCAGCTGCTTCAATTTAGTGACTTCAATTAGAAATACGTTCTTTACTCTTCAAAGTATTTACAATTTCATATTTGCACTTTTTGAGAAGATTCATGAGAATTCCAAATCCTTTGACGGGGATGGGGAAGTTTAAGGCCACAGCCTTAAAGTCACTAAGCAATGCCAGTCAAGCAGTGTCTGAACTGCTGGACAATTTTAAAGAAACTCTACAGCTCGATTACGAGACCGATCACGATGCTGGAGGACAAGCCAATGCTTTGAAAAAAAGTATTAAAAATCGTAGCTTTGTTTTTGATCTACCCTTTCTAAGAAGAGTTTTAATGCAATGTGACATTTTCGAAAATGTTACAGTCCACAAGTGTGACATGACGTGGTAAAAAGGGTCAAGAACATTTAGTGTCAAAGTATTACAGTCCTTCCAATCAGAAGGTTTTTTTCTCAAACTATTCGATCACAGTTTAGAATTAGCTAATAAATGCGGTTTTAAGGGTCCTGAATTGCACTGAAAATGTGAAGTTCTAGCAAAATTAGGAGATGGTACATTAGCTTCATATGAGAGAGCAGAAGTTTTTTTTTCAGAAATAAAGTATTGTATTCTCTTATTGACCTTCTAACTAGGAAGATTAAAGCAGGTAGAGTAGAACAGTTTGGACTTTTTGAACAAGTTAGATGCTAGGTGCAAATGAAATGAATAAAGTCAGTGTAAGCTTTGTGTGTGAATTGGGGCACGACTGATATATATCGGCTAACCAATATATATCGGCTGATATATATCGGCTAACCTTAGCCTCATTTCGGCTAAGGCCGAAATGAGGGTCAGTGTCATCATTGGATATCGGAAAAGAAGTATGGGTTATCGGCAGATGTGTTTTTTTATGCGCATCTTCTCCAGAATATGGCACCAGATTCCTCAGGTAATTTTGTATGTCCAGTCATCAGGGGGGAAGCCACTTGATAAGTATGACCATGGTGGAGAGAGCAGCCGAGATGAGTCAAAGTATATTTGTTGTCAATAATTATCAATACACACCTGGTACAGCAATGTTCTACAAAAATGGTGACTTCAAGAACGTACATCTTCTTCCAAAACAACTCAAAAGAATAAAATAAACCGTATGGTTTCTGTTTCATGAATGTTCACTTTTGTGGGTGAAAGATCCAAGATTCAATTGGTTAAAACCATGATATCCAGTCAGGGGTGCAGCTAAGGGGGAGACGGGGTTTTGCACGGTGGGGAGGTTCCGGGGTGTCACCGCCGCGTGCAAATACCTTGCAAAAATTTACCTATACACCCTGGAAATTTAGCTTATGTGTCCGCATTTGTTGGCATACTCAACGATTTTGTCCACACATTCTTTAATTCCCTCTTCAAAACTGAAAACTCCAGCTGCCCTGTATCCAGTGTGCCTAGTATGGATTCGTTAGTAAGAGACCATATAATATGAATGTAAAGTGAAGTTTTCACATTAATATGTAAATGATTAAAATTCCCGCTATTGAAATTTGGACTTGAATAATCAACAAAAAATAT
>JAQQPU010003251.1:34729-58068 GCA_029168905.1 Artemia sp. Kazakhstan ARC1039 | reverse complement strand
TGAACAAAATGGCTATCTCAAAATTTTGATTGGATGTGTTTGGGGGACTGATGGGCGTGGGAGGGGGGCTTTTTGCCCCCCAATCACTTTCGACTATTAAAAAGGGTACTATCCCTTCGAATTTCCAATCGAATGAGCCTGTTTTGAAGTTTCTACGAGAACGCATCCTATAAAAACCTTATATGCCCCCCGGGCATAACTTAAAACCCTTGCCCTCAGGGTTGTGGGGGAGTGTCCTCCTCAAAACATATTTTCTATGTGGAAATCAACTACGCTGAACAAAATGGCTATCTCAAAATTTTGATTGGATGTGTTCAGGGGAATGATGGGCGTGTGGGGGGGGGGCTAGTTGCCCTCCAATCACTTTCGACCATTAAAAAGGGCACTAGCCACCTCAATTTCCAATCGAATGAGCCCCCTTTGAAGTTTCTACGACGACCTGTTCCATATAAAGTGCCCAGGTCTAAAGTAAAAAATATAATATATTGTACATTGTGCCAACATTGTTCTTATATGCCATCAGGGCATAACTTAAAACCCTTGCCCCGAGGGTTGTGGGGGAGTGTCCTCCTCAAAAAGATATTTTCTATCTGGAAATCAACTACCCTGAACAAAATGGCTATCTCAAAATTTTGATTGGATGTGTTTGGGAGAATGATGGGCGTGGGGGGGGGGGGGCTAGTTGCCATCCAATCACTTTCGACTATTAAAAAGGGCACTAGCCACCTCAATTTCCAATCGAATGAGCCCTTTTCGAATTTTCTACGACAACTCCTTCGATACGAAGTGCCTGTCGAAGAACGAAAAAAAAACATTGTGGCCACATCGTTCTTTACTTAGGCAGCGCTAGCGCGCTGCCTATGATACTGTTATTCAGTAATCAAAATATTAATATTATTTGATTTATTAAAGTTATAAGAGTAAAAAAAGTTATATTTTTTCAGTTTTTTCACATTTATATAAATTCAGAATTGAGGTTTTTTTAATGACATTTTTCGAGATTTCTTGATTGTGGATTGAACTGGCTAAAATTGTGCACACAAATATTTGTCACGGGCAGAAGTAGACCGAAACAAGTTCATTTGCAACGCAACCCGTAGTTGGATCCAAGGGAAGGGGGTTTGCGGATTCGTATCAGTCGCAGATCAGCCAAAATGGGTAATCAGATCTCGACTAAACATGATAAGAAGTGAAAGCTAGCATCGTAGAAAGTCTTAGGAGAGTTCAGAAACAATCCGACCTCTACCTGAAAGGAGGAGGATCCCTAAATTCTTGTCGTTATTACACCCAGTAGAGGGGATAGTTGGATTCCGACGAAGCTTAGTAGAAATTTATAGCTAGTGTCCAAGCTAAGCCTTTCAGGCAGAACGTACACACGAACTTTTTTTCGAAGGAGAGCACTAATATTTTTTTCAAGGGAGGGGAGGAACAATGATAGAAACAAATTTTAATAATCTAAACAAAAAAGTGTCAAAAATCAAAGAATATTCATGGTTTTGGGGGCCTGCACCCTCCCCCATATGCGTATTCCCTGCTTTCACATATCGGAGCATCATAAAGGGTGGAGTACAGGTACGAAAATTCTTGTCGCCAGGACATTTAGCAGAAGAGGTGGTCGACTCTCAAACAAACTTGGTGGAACGTAATACTAAGTGTCCTGTTTGTACTATTATCCTGTAAACATAGTATAATCAATTTTCTGGTTTCGATGTTTCTGACCTTTTTTTGTCCTCCTCTTTATAAAAATAAAAGTAAATGTTTTCATAATAATGAACTATGTTGATTCTGAATAATAGTTATTCTTTCTGAAACAGCACCCACTAGAAAAGCTTGTCACTAGACAGTTTCTGAGAAAATACGTTTTTAACTTTTGGGTAATATGGGCCGTGATGGCATGTGTTGCTGCAACCATGATCAGAGCTAGTGTCCTAGGTGGGCCTTTTTGAATGTCCAGACGTAATCCTCATCTATGTGTAGAGGTCCCCAAAATTCGTGTCTTCCAGATATTTATATGGAAAGGCGGTCAAATCTTATCTAAACTTTGTAAGAAAAAGTTCTGCCTTTTGGGGACCCTGACCTGATCCAACCTTCCTAGGAGAAAATGTAAGGGGTCTATAAATTTAGTTATCTGGATATACAGTGGAAGACGCTGTAGGATCTCAGCCAAACCTGCTTATAGAAAGAATAAAGTAGTTGTTACTTTCAGGGGGTTCGTACATATTCTGACCTCTGTACTAATTCTGAATTTTGAGAGTCTATACTTATTTTGGTATTTGTAGAGAGAGGTGGGTCCCTAACTTATTGTCATCACGTCAACCAGATAAGGTTGACACGTATTAAGCATACTCGGTGGGAGTTAAGTAGGCCTAATCTAGTTGTGCCAGCTGAGTTACTGGATCCAACCTACGTAGGGTATTGTAGCAATTCCATTTACCAGAACTTAGTGGGGACACCCATTGTCTCGGTTATACCTTTTGAAACTTGTACCCTATTTGAACTCTCTAGAGGAAGAAAAGGGGGAGTGGCCCCAAAATCAGACCATCAGGGGTTTGTCAGATCTCAACCAAACTTAATCAGAAGCGACAATTAATTCCTAATTATAACTTTCAGAACCCAGGGTTGATTCGAACTCTATAGCGGAGGCGGAAGTGGTTCCTTAATTATCATATGTAGTTCGACTATAAGGGGGCGTCGTGTACAAGCGGAACTTGGTGAGATGTTAGAACTAGGCTTATAGTTGTGTATTTTTATGATACACATCCCTTATCTAATTTTGAAGTTGAGAGCGATATGTCTTGTCAATTGTGTTGCTCAGAAACTATGCCCAATACATGAATATGGGATAAAATTGTTGCAGAATTAGCACAGCCTTGGCACCAGAGGTCAAGTTTTTATTTATGATCCATATAATTCTTTAAATGACTTTATTCTCCCGAAAAAACATATTCCTATATACGAGGTGCTTACATGAGAGTCTCGTTATCTGTTCTTTTACTTTTCCATCAAGTCAATTGCATAAATATGGTTTTGAGCAGCATCACCCATAGTCTCGTTTTATTCTTTTTCAGGGGATTTGAATTGATTCAATAGCACTATGAATAAATTTAATTCAATAGTACCCTTATATACTATTATGGTAACAACTAAAAAAGTAGCCTACCAGATCCTAATTTAAAGGCGGTTCAACCGCAGTTAGTCACTTGTCAAGAACTTAAAAAGGAGCGTTTAAACTTAAATAGTGAGTGGCTAACTTGATACATTACGTAAGATATGAGCAGAAAAAACTTGAAGTAAAACATGATTACTAGAAGCTACAAAAAAGCCGCCTCCAGGTTTGATTTATTTTAGAAGTAAATCGTTGGAAATTGGAATTCAGAGCAGTCACTCATATCTGTTTGCGTATAATTACTCTTTTATCGGCTGTTTCAACCGTCTAGACAGTATTAGCTCATGATACGGTTGTAGTTATGTCTGTTTAAATGTGAAGTATTTTTTTTATCAAGAGACAAAATTGATTTTATTCCTAAAATCTACCCTCAAAGGTTGATTACACCATGTAAATTCTATTAGTAGGATAAAATAACATTTTAAGTTCAATTGATTGTTCCAAAATTTTAATATATATTTGTAGAAACAAACAAAATTAAAAACGAAGAATTCAGCAATTCATTTCTGTTTCTGTCTTTGCAGTTTGACTTAATCTTCGACAATGATGGGTGATTTAAATTAAAAATTATAAACTCTTAGAACTGAACCCATAGATCGGGGATTAGTTAATAAATGATTTGGAAACGTTAAAATTAGTGCTTTATGAAAGTATTACAGCTAAGAAAAACTTTTTCTTCCTTGTTTAGCGTCGTCAAATAGCCCAGAATTCAACATAGAAATCAAAATTTCTACATTTGGTTGCACCACAGTAACGAGGCTGTGGCTCCCCAAGGCGCCGCAGCTATAACTTTTAGGAGTATTGATACAAGTTGTCAGTGTTCAAAGTTGATGCAAGAGGCCGTTTTCTGGGTTTTATCTGGTACAAAGTGCGATGAAAATCATCAGGACAGTCCCATTGTATTCCCCTTGTCTTTTTTGAACACTGAAAATTCTTACACAGAACAAGGATTCTAGAATCTATTCTTAACATCTACTGGATATGTTCGATCGATCTTGAAGTATTCCAAGTACAGCTGCACGCCCTACTTCAAAAGACAAGCCTCGTGTATCCAGTTCTAATTTCCAGACAGAATTTTGCTCCCCACCTAGAAACAGTTTCTTCCACGTGGAGATCTATAGTTCTCATTGAAATCCTAAAATTTTCAGGAGTGGTACAGACAATGTTTCCAGGATAGTACGCAATACGGCGGTCTTTATTGGTATATCGATCGGAATTGGTCTGCAATCCCCGTTGCCGCACGGAATCGCTTAGTAAGAAATCCTATATCTGCATAGTAACTATTCCGTTTCCATGGGGGAAAGAAATTTTACCAGATATTCTAAGTAGGAGGCAAAAGCAAACATTCAAACTCAAAAGTTTGCAGGTCATTGGACAGAGCTGCGATGAAAAATGTATCAGTGCGTTATATATCGAATAAAAAGGCTATAAATGAGAATTGAATTAAAAAAAGATAACAGCAAAGATACGAGGAGCAAAGCTATCGTTAAATATGACGAAACACTTGTTTCTCGTTTGTACTAGGAATAATGTATTAATAAAACCAGGCGAGGCGAAAAAAACGGTTGGCTCTACTGCAGGAACAAGAAAAAGAACATCCGAAAGAAAAACGCTTCCTAATTATAATAATATGTAGTATCCATTATTATTTATGTTTTTTTTTTTTTAGGTGCACGCAAATGACATAAATAACCTGAGAAATATCCTTACAAAGCTCAAAAAATAAAAAAAATAAATCAAGGACCAAAAACCTAGTAAAGATCATTGTCAAGTAAATAAGCTGTTAATAAATCATATTTTCTACAAAAATGACTCTTTTGATGTATAGCTTCTTAATAATTTTCGATAGGAGTTTGTGCGGTATTTACATGTTATATAATACACACTCAAGAAGTGAAGTTTGGTGAGTGCTAATGAAATAAAACAAAATATGATGAAAATACAATACTTTAGTTAGAAAATTATGAAAACTACAAAAAAGAATTATGCCCAGAGCACATTATATAAAATACGCAATCTAAACTAACATAACTTAACCTAATTCCAACCAAATATTTAATTAAAATATAGTTATAAAGTAGTTTCCCACCGAGCCGAAGCTAATTGTTTGGTATGAACACCGTGAAAACCGGGTATTGTCTCATGTTCACGATAAAAGCACCGTTTGTGCCTCATACAG
Organism: Artemia sp. Kazakhstan ARC1039; assembly: GCA_029168905.1. Lineage (NCBI taxonomy): Eukaryota > Metazoa > Arthropoda > Branchiopoda > Anostraca > Artemiidae > Artemia > Artemia sp. Kazakhstan ARC1039. The sequence continues at coordinate 52,723 of JAQQPU010003251.1, read as the reverse complement.
AACCTCAAACTGTTCATTATGTTGCATGGTTCTGACCTTATGTCCGAGGCCACATACAGGGGGGGGGGTTACGGGAATTTGAACCCCTCACCCTCCTCCCGAAATTTTCGTCCAACTCGTAAAAACATAACAAAATACATACAAATAAATATTTTATTCTTTTCTTGTAATTTTGTAATCCCCCCGGAAAAAAAATTGGGATACACCATTGTTTTTGTTTCATCTCCAGTTTACACAAAATGAGTTGCTGCGCAACTCCTTGGTAGATATAATAGCCATGGTTGTTATATGTCGGACAAAAGTGTGAATTGTTTTATTCTTTTTGCTACTTTTATTTTGCGTCGGATTTAAAATACATTCTGTTTCAGAAACATCCTTATACATCGCACGGTAGTGTGACAATTCCTAGAAACTAAATATGAATACTGATATTTCCCGTAATTCGCTTACATGAATTTATTTTCATTGTCCAACAATGCGTATATTATGTTTCTTTTCAGCATATGCCATTATTTTGCTTGGTCATTAGCGCTGAATTTAAAACAGTTGGACTTGGACTACCCATCTTCTAAGATTCTTCACGGAATAAAAAAGGAAAAAGAAGATAGAATGCCGTATTGTACGTTTCAAAATTTAAGAATTGTCAGCGGCGTAAATTCACAAAAAATAGGAGGGGGGGGGGGTCAAAAACTTTTTTCAAAAATTAAGGAGGGAATTTGTCGTTTTTTCAAGCCTTTCAATGACAATTCCTAAAAAAACCTTTTGTCAACAAAAATACCCTAAGAAGGACCTTTTGAAAGTGTAGGAAGTCAAAATATTTAGGAGGTATATAAAGCGCTTAATTTATTATCAAATTTGCAATTCCAGCGGGCTTCACTTGGTCGTCGTTGGGCATCTGCATGGATTTACGGACTAATCAAATGATCTAAAAGTGTAAGCATCTTTGTAGATTTTATACCCCGTCTGTATAGTTTATCTGTTCTTAAACTTTACAATACTAAAATTACATAATGGAAAACAAAAAGTAAGTAGCTGCAACAATCTCACAAAATAGAAAAATAGCATTTGGTACGCATTTTAGAAACAACTTTGTCCCCAGGACCCAACCATAACTCTTGGTCGACTTGATGCAACGTTAATGAAATTTTTAGGTAGTAGTCTACAAAGCCAAATATACAAATTGTGCAAAACCGTTTAATTTTTCCCAGTAATTTTACGCTTTTCTGGTAATTTCTTTTTTCAAACTTCCACTCCAAGAAACAACCAAACTGTTGCAAAAGCAACACTTTGATTTTGTTTCTTTGCAATCGATTAAAAGCTGCAGTTGGCGATCCCTCAACCGAAAGTTGGGCGTGAACTGAACGGCAACAACGAAAGAGTTGCAAAAGTAACAGTTTGATATAGTTTCTTTGCTATCGATTAAAAGCTGTAGTTGGCAACTCCTTAAAACTTTCAAAATGGTATGGCCCAAGAGTAATATTTCCTTCAAGAAAAATGTTGACATGTTCCTTAAAGAATATCTTAAAATACATGGTTTCTGCTTAAACGAAAACTTATTCTTTATCTCCCAGCACTCAATCAGCATTTTTGCTTTTAAAATGCACCGTAAATTCTGTCTCACCATTGCCCCAAAACATAAAACCTAAATTTGCTTCTAATTTGATGGTAAAAGCAATTTAGTCCCGGAAACAAGTGTTCCTTAATCTCAAATGTACATATTCCCGAGGTTGTTACATATTCCATTCTTGCAAAATGGGGCCAGGAATTGTATCCCGGCTGCCGCAAAGTCGGACGGCAGCCTTGCTACTTTTGTCCTTGTGAAAAGCCGCAGTAACAGTAACTGAACATAGAAAATTGTCAACACCCAATGCGCCAACAGTGCCTCTGGTGGATGTTTTTCCTTCTCCTTTTATTTAATTCACTCTTTAAATTAGTAGTCTGCATTTAGCACAAGTACGTAACCCCTCTCGCCTGTTTTTTTTTTTTTTTTTTTTTGTAAATCGGCTTAAAATGGTATTTTTTAAAATAGTTTTTCTCAATAGCTGAAACCATAAAAAAAAAGAAAAAAAAAATTCCGCCGATTGTCTTAATATTCATTAAGCAAGTGCTCTGAACCCATAGGACAGAAGAATGATCACGGTTGCAGCAGTAGCTGTAACCTATCAAAGAGCTAACAACAGCCTATAGTAATCAAAAGCTGAAAAACACGTTTTGAAAAAAGCTGCCTAGTGAGAAAAGATCGCCATCTGACACTGAATCAGGAATGGTAACTATTGTTTCGGTTAATTTAAAAGTAGAAGTTCATTGCGAAAACGAATTTATGAATAAAAGAGCCAGAAACCCCTTAAAAATGGCGTCGGATCGAAATAAAAAGGCACAGGAATCAGCAGGGTCAAAAACCTTTTGTAGGAACCTCCACCTTGAACACCTAAAAAATTCACTTCTTTTTTCTACCAGGGCTAGCGAGTGACTAGAACATCGTAGAAAGATGTTTAATGGCTCATTCGAACCGAAATTAAACTTGCTAGTGCCCTTTTTAAGTGACCAAAAAGATTGAAGGGTAGTTATCCCTCTGCCCAAAAGGCCCCCTACCCCCAAAGTCGTCCTATAGAAATTTCGAGATAGCTATTTTGTTCAACATAGTTCAAAGGTCCAATAAATAAGGTTTTAATGACGATATTCTTTTAGAAGGTATTAGGGGCGTTAGTCCTGCTCCTGTTCGTGACTTCGTGATAGTTCTTGTCAGTAAACTTATTTACTATGATTTTTTTTTTGTTCATGTTATAGAAAATATAAACCTTACTGCTCAAACAAAAATTGTTGTGCATTGAAGCGCTAATGACACTATGGTCTTTAGAAGGAATAAGGGGCTTTAGCCCTGCTTCTGTTTGTGGTAATTCCTGTTTGTTTTAAGTTAGACTTGATTATTTATTCTAATTTCTGCTCGTTTTTGGGTTTCCTTTACTTATTCATAACGATTTATGCCTGTTTTAGGCTTCGATTATTATTTGACTTTATTTCTGCTCGTCTCAAGCTAGGTTCTAGCAGAGTGCGACAAAATTTTAGTTATTAAGAGGTAGGCTACTCATTTCAAAGCACAGTATATGAATTATACTATTATCTTTATAAAGTGTTTCAAAAATTGAACGAATACAAAACACACTTTACCTGATTCATCAAGTGTTTTTGCCACCTCCTTACATGCATTTTCTTTTATTTCCAGGTCCTTGTATGATTTGCAGCCTATATCATCAAAATACAGGATATGATGTAATCCTTTTTACTAATTTTTCAACACCCGTTCTCTTTTTTTTTTTAAATATTGCCCTGCTGCGCGATATTTTTAAACTTCAAATTGAAGCATGGAGGAGCGATTTTTTTGCTTCGGAAGGTCTTTTTGTGGGTCGGCGAAGCAATTTTCGATCGGCGAAGCAATATTCGCGTTGTATCAGAACTATTCTTTAGGCTTAACATAGGAAGTTCCAAAACTTCTCCTGGTAATTCGTTAACGCAAAAATAAGCTTCCAAAAGAAGCTGCTCCCAACAGAAACTTCACATGGTGACCGGACGACGCGTGGCATAGCTTAGTAGGTTTTTTTTTAATTAATCTTACGTAAGGTCACCTTTCAAGTGCATCCCCAAACTTTAGCAATTTTGGTTTCTTCCATGGTAAAATACCGCGGAAGTGAACAATCTGATGTGGTTAAACCCTGGCAAACCCATGAAAAATGTTTCAAGTCCCGACTTTTGTCTACCGTGCTTTAGTGCACGGCATATTGGAGCGGCAGCTTTTCTCCTTGTGTCTCGGCCCAAATTTATCCCTGTGCTGCCTGTGTGCGTCTCTTATTTGATTGGATCTTCTTGTGCTGTGCTGTATGATTGAAGGCTTTAGTTGGTCCGTAACCACTGTAAATAGCTGTTCCAACAGCACCTTTGCAGTTTGATTCGTATATATTGCTGGTAAATGTCTGCTTTTAAAAGGTACAGGTTCTATTGACAACCCGCTCCTTACATATCGTTCATCAGCATGAGCGTCTGGATTGGGAGATTGTTTGGGCTGTCGAACTGATTGGACAAACATTCGTGGGGTGTTCATATTCGAAAAGTGATGAAGTATTGGATAGCGAAGACCGATACAGCAAATTCACCAAAGATTTACCACGGCAAGTATCTATTTTGAGTCTAGCACATTTGAGCGAATCAGTTAACGAACAATTTGGGATGCGAAGATCTTCACTGGGTCGATCACTTTCGTTAACAAGTGGCTATAGTACAAGGAAGCAGCAGACAGTCTAAAGGTCTATTAAAGGGACCAGACGATATGTGATATGAAATTACAAAATCACGGCGACTGGTTGCCGAAATGATTATTTATTCCGTCTCCGACTAGACCAATAACTAATAGCACACACCATGAAATGTAACCGAAAACTATTGCAACACAGTTTGGAAACATTCCCGTGGAGCTTGCCTAGTAACTAATGGGCTATTTTGCAATTAGCCGAAATGTCAGTTTTCTGAAATCTCACTGATTTAGTAAATTTTAAGTAGGTATCCTCTTTGTTCTTGTACGGTTACGCAAACTATTTTCCATGCAATTACTGTTTCGTGTCACATCCATTTTAGTAGTCTGTCTCAGTCCTAGCATAATCATAGTCACAGCGATAGCTGCAACCCAGTAAAGAGCAAACCATGGCCTAAAGCAACTTACAGTTAAGACACGTATTTTAGAAAAAACTATTCATAGAGAAATGTTTGCCATTTAAAGCTGATTAAGGAATGGTAACTACTATTGAACAATAGAAATTTAGTGCCAAAACAGACTTATGTTTACTTCGAAAAACAGCTTGAAACCCTTCAAAAACAGGGACGGATCAAAATTAAAACTACACTATTAGAACCACCATACCATAGGCCCAATGTTTTTCAGCCCCGGAGAAAATCATATTCTAGCTGTGAATCAATTATTTGTTTCTTTGTTTTCTCCGGCGTTAGTGGGGCACAGAACCTCCTTCAGGGCTCATTTTAAAGCTCATGATAAAATCAACGTGGTTTTTACCAATTTATCTTGACAACATCCTGTAAAGTGGCACAAGGCCCATAAATGTCACTTTTAGATGTTGTTCCTAGAGTGAAAAGGCTGGGAAGCACAGTGAACTTATCAAATTACCCTTAAATTTCTATGGTTGAAAACCTTCAACCGGAAGTTTAAAATCGTCCCCTCTTGATTACTCCCCTCCCAGCCTACTTTGTAAGTGAAAACAACAACAACAAAATTTGAAAGATTAACAATGAAAAAGGTTACATTTAAATTTGGTTCAGGAATAGTAATTGTTACTTACATTTGTCCAAACAGTGAAAGACAATTCCGAAAACACGATTTTTCGAAGTTTTGAAAACAAGGTTGAAACCCCTCGAGAATGGCAGCGGCGGATCAAATGGAGAGTAAACCATTGTAATTACTATGGTCAGAATTCCTCTATCGGAGGCTTACAATTCCCATTCTTGAAAACTTCACTCCCTCCCCATTTCGAAAATGGAACATTCTTGCACATAGAACCAGAGGCGCAGTTACGGTTTTCAGCATCCGGAGACAATGTCAGTTTTTTTTGCTCCCCCACCATAATTACCTCAAAATAAGTAAAAAAACTCAATTTGGCAACCCCTCAGAGGCTGCGCCCTGGCTGAGCCTGTGCATAAAAACACTGCTTGAATCCGACATTTAAAATTAATTACGACATACAACCCAATTCCTTAGCCTTTACCAGCCTTTTTTTCTTCCATTTTTTTGACAAAAATTTAAAAAAAAGTGCAAGTCACAGAAATAGCAATTTTGCTTCTTTTTATGAAACTTCAGTCATCGATTGTTTCTAGGAAAGAACTCAGATAATAAAAACCAGTAATGGGAAATTAAATGTCATTGTGTTACAAGCTCAAATCCTTATTCAGGTTATATAACCACATTATCATTATTTTGTCCTCGTTTTTATAATTATTATTTTTGCAAGGATGCGTTACGTAATATAGTATCTTTGAACAATATAGGGGGAATAAGACATAAATCAGAGAAAAAATATCTCCCATTTAGGATAATTCTTTACAGTAGTCCAACTTAAGACTGGCATATGTTCACAAATGTAAGACAATCGTAAGTCAACAATTTCGAAAATGGGGACTTGGTAATCGAAAATAAAATTTACGATGTTAGAAAACATAACTGGAATGAACGTAAATTTATCAACAAGTCCAGTTTAATTTCCTAAAGAGAAAAAGAGAAAGAAAGAAATAACATTAGGTACTTACGGCTTATAACCACCACACTTTTGTTCTTGATCTGTAACGAAATCGGTTTTCTGTCTGCATTCGGAGATAATTAGCTTAGTCTCAGTGAGATAAACTACTATGCAGGGATAATTTAATTAAAGATTTAGTATATAGAGTTGGTTAGGTTAGGTATTTAATATAATGCGTTCTGAGCGGCCTGCTTTCCATAATTCTCTGTTGTAGTTTCCCTAATTTTGTTACTAAAGTATTATATTTTCATCATAGTTTGATATATATCATTATGATTAACCTAACTTCACTTATTGGGTATGGTCGCTATAAATCCTAAGTACCTAAGATTATAAACAAGGAATTGTTAAGGCAGTCAGCTTATTAGCAAGAGCAAATTTAATTTCAGACATTGTTTTACAAGCTCTTCCACAGTTTATATATCCAAATACTTTACACACATAAGCGCCAAGTCATATATTTTTGTTCTTAAGTTTTGTGTAGCCAAGACCAAGTAGACACAAATGTTTCTATCAAAAGCTCCCAACAGGACGCCCCTTATTGACCTAAAAAAATTTCAGTAGACGGATGCTTCTTTACCCACATTTCATGTGTTGTGAGTACCATGTATTGCAAGACATTTCATGTGTTGTGTAGCAGGAATGCATTTCTACGCGTCCACTCCACTTCCCAACCTACTGTGACTCTGAGTAAATCTTAGGTTCGACATTCAGTCTCACATCCTGGCTCAAAGCCTTTGGGTCTTCAATATACATGAAGATACCTAGTTCATTATCCCTGGCCTGCATTGTACAAAAAATCACCAACCTGAATCTTCATAAATTAGTCAGTTGTTTAATCAATCTAACATGAGAATGATTAAATAAACAAAAAAATTCTAATAAGAATACAGCCGAATTTCTTTTGAATACAAAATTAGCCATATGTTATATAATAAAATTAAGGTCAAAATCCTCTCTTTTAAGACGTCAGACGTGAAAAACTCTAGTAAGTTGGGCAGTTTAGTGAAATGCCGTTTTCTGTATTAATTTGACTGCACAGGTTGACTTTAATACTTCAAATAATATATTTCTAGAAATCGTAACTCATTCTAAGGGGATAGAAAAGATCATTGATTTCAGAAACGCTGCAAAAACTATTATAAAATACATAAATTAACACTAAGCGAGTAATATATTAAATGGTCCTCAACTCAACAGGTTGATAAAAACTTAACAAGGTTTAAGCCAAATAATATTTGAATCGTATAGAAACGAGATTCATTATATTTTTAATGAGACAAGAAATTAAGATGGAACTATTCGTAATGTTCATGGAAATAAGCAATGTAATGGGGTAGCAATTTGGAGGTTCGTCAGTATATATGTTTTAATCGTATTGCAATAACTGATATTTTTCTATTATAAATATGGCACGATAAACCACGCCATTAATAGCTAATTGTTCGTAGCATACGGAACACAATAAATGCAACACTTCTAAGTGATGGCATAAGAAATAAATAATCATTTCGTTAAGTTTGCCAGAACAGGCAAGATAATTATTTGTTGGCTTATGAAGCTCACCGCCATATTGTCATGTATTTGGAGTGGATGGAAGCTTTGACCCAGGAATATCAGAGACAACGCTATGGCGTTGTTCATAGTAAAGAGCCATAAGGCTTAAATGTCTTATTATTTCAGTGTAAAAGATGATGGTCTAGCATATCTTCCTCGTCTTTTCAAAGCATCCGAGTTTTTCAGCATTAGCTTCAATACAAATAATTCCTATATTAACAATTAGTAATTTCAATATTAGTAATTCCTAAATTTATTGATAACTCTAACTATGATCTTCGACTTTGACCCTGTCAAAGCCGGTTGGAAGCAACCTCGCGGCCGACCAAAGAAGCGATGGTCCGACAGCGTATCCGAGTTCCTAGCGATGGCAAACATCAGACCGAGTGAAGCGCAAACCCTTGCAATGGACCGAAGTGGATGGAGGAGGCAGACGTCATTCTCTACGGCGAGTAGCATCCGGCAGGAGATCTAAGTCAAGCAAGTCCAACTACTTATTTAGTTGTTAGAGGCAACGCTCGAGCGCTGCCTATAGTAAAGTCATGAGGCTTCAATTTATTAATTGTTTATTTACTTTTTTTCCAGAGCCACTTCCTATGGAAGTGGTGGTCATATACTTCGGAGGGGGATTATTCGATTGAACATTGAAAGTTCCGGTATCCTTTTTAAGAGTTAAAAGTGATATGGTATGGTCTAAATAAGTTCCTAGGGAAATAATACTAGAAAATAGAAAAAAACAGATCTTCCACAATAAATTTGACAAAATATAAAGAAAAATACTTACACTAATTAGGAAGGTGGAGTCTAATAACCCAATTAAATACATTATAGAGTTTCCGGGATATAAAAAAGAAGACAAATGGAAGTATAGCAATAAGAACTTTTCTACGCAAAAATAAATTGATAAAATTACAAGCTTTGTAACATTAATTTTTGACATTGTTCAACAGGCTCTTCCACAGTTTATATATTTAATACTTTACACAGACACGTCAAAGCATTCATTTTTTCGGTTCTAGGCGAATACCCCCCGGCGAATACCCCCGAGGAAAATACCCCCTCCCCCCCCCAAAAAAAACATGGAAAATAAGGCTTTCCAAATTTGAGAATTTTCTTTGAGTTTTATTCTTTTGATTTCCGTAGGGGGATGGAATTTTGGTACTTGTGTATTATGCGCCACTCACTCAAGTCAACGCTGTGTAGAATTCGTGAAAACACCGGTTTTTTTTGTTAGTTTCTTCGTTACTTTAGAAATAAATTTGCGCTATAAATTTTCACATGAGGGGGGGGGGGGGGTAAGCATAACGGGTCTGCATGCAAAATGTGTTTGGTACAATTATTCTGCATATAAGATAGATAGACAAATAAGTGTATTTTAAAGCCAAATATACGGCCACGAACACAGTAAAATAACATAAATGAATATAGTGAATGGGGGGAGGGTGTTTAACCCCCAAAAAACTGCCCTCCTCCACAAAAAATACCCCTCTCCATAGAAATATCCTCTGGACAGTTCAGTCCTGGCGAAGAATTACCTCGGACAATTACCCTTAACATCCCCACGCGTAAAATTAAATCGGCAAAGAAGAAGCAAGACATATAAAGAAATTTCGTATATGAATTCTTGCAAATTCACCCAGCGTAAAATTTCTTCTTAAAATTTCATCTCCTGGAAACTATTTAAAATTCTCCCAGCAGAAAATTCGTCCTCCCCTCCCCACCCGAAAAATTTATGCATACTTCCCAATAACAAATAAAACAAAGGGCGATTTTTATAACTTAAAAACCTTTCCCCAGGTGATGTAGTGGGTCATTTTATCTCCAAAGACATAGTATCGGTTCTTTCAACTATGCTGAAGAACAACACCCCCCCCTCCACGCCCATCATATCCCCAAACACTTCAATTAAGACTACTACAAATGCGTCAGCTCTTTTTATAGCTTTGAGTTTACAGATAAGTAGATTCAGCGTGCTTAGCCAGAGTGGAGTTAGATATTAATAAAACTACAACATTGTTAACTGGTTGAAACCCATTTGGAAATAATATAGAAATAAGAACTTTGGGTCCAGAATGCTTATATCTGCAATTAACCCCTACTTTGATTATTATTTTCTTTTTGGGCATTTTTTGGGGGGTTTAACACCCCCCCCCCCATTCACTATATCAAGACATATAAAGAAATTTCGTACATGAATTCTTGCCAATTCACTCAGCGTAAAATTTCTTCCTAAAATTTCATCTCCTGGAAACTATTTAAAATTCTCCCAGCAGAAAATTCGTCCTCCCCTCCCCACCCGAAAAATATATGCATACTTCCCAATAACAAATAAAACAAAGGACGATTTTTATAACTTAAAAACCTTTCCCCAGGTGATGTAGTGGGTCATTTTATCTCCAAAGACAGTTGTCGGGTCTTTCAACTATGCTGAAGAAATAAGCTATCTCAAAATTTTGATTGGACGATTTTGGGAAAAAGTGACGTGGGAGGGGGCCTAGTTGCCCTGGAAATTGAATGATCTAGTGCCATTTCAAATAGTCGAAAGTGACTGGAGGGCAACAACACCTCCCCCCCCTCCACGCCCATCATATCCCCAAACACTTAAATTAAGACTACTACAAATGCGTCAGCTCTTTTTATAGCTTTGAGTTTACAGATAAATAGATTCAGCGTGCTTAGCCAGAGTGAAGTTACATATTAATAAAACTTCAAAACTGTTAACTGGTGGAAACCCATTTGGAAATAATATAGAAATAAGAACTTTGGGTCCAGAATGCTTATATCTGAAATTAATCCTTAATTTGATTAATATTTTCATTTTGGGCATTTTTTGGGGGGTTTAACACCCTCTCCCCATTCACTATATTTATTTATGTTATTATACTGTGTTCATGGCCGTATATTTGGCTTTAAAATACACTTATTTGTCTATATATGTAATATGCAGAATAGTTGTACCAAAACACATTTTTTATGCAGATCGGTTTTGCTTACCCCCCCCCCCCCCTAATGTGGAAATCTATAGCGCAAATTTATTTCTAAAGTAACGAAGAAACTAAGAAAAAAACGGTGTGTTCTCGAATTTTACACAGCGTAAACTTGAGTGAGTGGCGCATAATACACAAGTACCAAAATCCCATCCCCTACGGCAATTAAAAAATTAAACTCAAATTAAATTCTCAAACTTGGAAAGCCTTATTTTCCACGGGGGGTATTTTGTTGTTTTTTTGGGGGGCGGGGTATTTTCCGGGGGGTCTTTTCCGCGGGGGGGGGGTAAACGCCGGTCACGAATTTTTCCATAGGTTTCACGTAGCCAAGACCAAGTAGACACAAATATTTCTATAAAAAGCTCCCAACACGACATCCCTTATTGATCTAAAAAAATTTGTCAGTAGATGGACGTTTCTTTTTTATTTACACACATTTCATGTGTTGTGAGTGTCATGTGTTGCAAAACATTTCATGTGTTGTGTAGCAGAAATACATTTCTTTGCATCTACTTCCCAACTTATTGTGCCTCTGAGTAAATCTTAGGTTGTATTCTATCTCACTTCCTGGCCTGCACTGCTGACGAAAAGGCTAATCTGAATCATCATAAATTAATCAGGTGCTTAATCAATCTAAGATGAGAATTATTGAGTAAACAAAAATAATTATAATGAGAATACAATCGAATTTCTTTTGAATACAAAATTAGCCATGGGTTTATATCACAAAACTGAGGTCAAAATCCTCTCTTTTAAGACGTCAGAGCTGGGAAACTCTTCAAACTGAGAAGCTCTTGAAAGTTGAAGGCAGTTCAATGACATGCCGCTTTCTAATTAATTTTACTAAACAGGTTGAATTTTAATACTTTAAATGATATACTTCTAGAAATCGTAACCCATTCTAAGGGGATAGAAAAGAGCACTAATTTTCGAAATGCAGCAAGAACTATTCTAAGAGAAATAAATAAAAAAAAAACACTAAGAAACTTTTATGTTAATAAGTATTCAACAGGTTGGCAAAGAATTAACAAGTTTGACTATAAGCCAAATAAACATTTTAATTGTATAGAGAAAGTATATTTTATATTTGATGGGAAGAGTAATTAAGATAGAACTATTCATAACATTCAAGGAAATAAGCAATGCAATGGGGTAATAATTTAGAAATTTGTCAATAGCATATTTATTACAATAATTGATACCTTTCTATTATAAATATGACGTGATAGATCATACCATTAATAATTAATCTGTTCATATCATACGTAACAAAATAATTGCAACAATTCTAAGTGATGACATATGAAATAAATAATCGTTTCGTTAAGTGCACCAGAACACGCAAGATAATTATTTTTTTAATTTATTAAACACATTGCCATATAGTTACGTACCGGGAGTGGATACAGATTCGGACACAAGAATACGACAAAAAAAAAGTTTTGTCTTTCAAAGAGTCCTCGGTTTTTGATAGTTTTTGGCATAGAGACCTGGTGAAGAGTTCAGGGAACTTGAATCTGCAGTTAGTTAGCCAGTATGGTGCAAAACATCTTTAATAACCGTTTATGAGTGTTGTCCTTGATAGATTCACGTCTAGTGACCAATTGCTGAGGGCTGGAATTCCCGAAGTAGCACCATTGATCTTGGTCTTCCGCGTGTCAATGAAATGCTAGTAAGATAGTCAAGCCTCTACACCAGGGCGTCAATTCACAGAAATATAGAGTGGGGACAAAGAAGGATCTTTCAAAATCTAGGGGGGGGGGGCATTTTGTTGTTTTTCTATTTTGTCAATGAAAATACTAAAAAAAACCATTTTTCAACGGAAAATCTCCACAAAAGAGACACTTTCCAAATCTAGGAAGGAATAAAAATACATCTTGGGGGACAGATGCTCCAACCCCTTCCCATTTGACGCCACTGCTCTACACAAACCTCTCGATGACGCAACAGCCCATGCAATCACCTCAACAGACACAAATTCCTAATAGTGCTTTTCTGGCCATCCATTTAGACCTCCTGGGGGTACTTGTATGGTATACCCCCTTCAGCTCAAGAAGTGAAGTTAGGTGAATCCTAATAAAATATCAGTTTATTTTCCTTGGAGAGCCTAGATCCATGGGAACCAATCCTCCTGTGCTAAAAGGTTATGACCAATTCTTCGCTCTAAAACGCATATTACATCTAGCTGAATCATCCCGCTCCTTTTAACACTATCTTTGTGTTATCAAAACGGTTGTGTATATATCTTAATAGCTTTTTAATGAAATCATTATTATATTAAAAGTCCCACGCAAGACCTGCTTCAATTACACTATCCAATATGATACTGGGGCTTCAAAAACTCTTTTGGCACCATTACATAGAATCTCGAATAGGGTTAGCAGGACAAGCTGCAGCACTATCGAAGACAAATCTGTACCTTTAAAGATAGGTTCGATGTGTTGTCGATGAATTGCTTCTACAGACATACTTGAGTGACTTCTGCCCTTTCTGGGCAATGAGGTCCTTTTCTCAACTAAAAGGCACATGCTCATCTGTGACTTAAATAATCAGAAGCAGTCATTATTCTCCATATTTTCAAACATTACCTAATAGAATAACACAGACTTTAGAGGAGAATAATGACATACTTTAACACTTTTTGTGGAATTTTACATGTCTTTTGCAAAAAGTGGCATATTCTAGGAATATTCCTTGGACTGAAATGTTTTAGAAGGTAATAGCTACAATATACGAAAGTTTGTTGAAGAATCTAACATAAGGATACCTTGTGGCAGCGCAGGGGCTAGAAGTGCGCTTTCTGAGTAATGGATCGCCGGTTCGACCCCGCATGTCGCAAAGAAAATGATAATATTAACGGGGTATTCAATAATTTTTTAGTCTAATCAATAATTCTATTGCTCGAATGTTTTTTTTTTTACAAAAATATGCTACCGTCTTACTTTGGATAATGAGATTTACCGTGGGTTTTTGATGATGACTGCTCTTAGAATTTTACATGTCTTTTGCAAAAAGTGGCATATTCTAGGAATAGTCCTTGCACTGAAATGTTTTAGAAGGTACTAGCTCCCTCTTCTGTGCATGTACACTGTTGTAATAATTGAATTAACATATAATGGCTAATATAATATTTTTAATGTTGAACATTTTGTACTACTTTTTTCTCTCCTTGTTTTAGAGGAAAAGCGTTTAGTGTAACCTGCTAAAAATTATAAGGTAGACCGAAAATAAAAATGCCCTTGGAGAAGGAATTAAACAAATTCATTGGAATTTGACGGTTTGAAAAACATAATTGTGAGGATTGTGTGCCGCTGTAAGCATTATAACATTTCAAAAAAACTACTCGAACAAGTATACAAGTTGTCAGCTCCTCCCCATTAAATGGCACAGTTTAGGAAAATCATCCCTGCCTTAAAACTAAAAATCGCATTCTTTCCTAAGATTTCTGGCAAATTTCACTGGTCACCACTCAACTTGCTCCTATCATTTCACATGAGTCTGTATGTGGTTTCTGGTGCATGATCCAAATTCGCCTTTACCAGTGCTGTAGCAATTAGGTTTTTACAATAGTTTAGGCATTGATAGTCAGGCGTAAACTTTTTATGCAGCTATTTTGTGCCCTCCTTTTATGGTGAAATTCCTATCCGCCATACATTGAATTATTTCTGAGGCATATGTTGATTTTGAATTCAAATCTAACTGTATAAATGCCCTATAGCATAAAATTTAAATGCTTGATTTAAAGAATTTTAAGACATTTTCGTGTTCTATATATTTGTGCTGATCTGCAGGGATAAAATCGATTTATGATGGGGAGACAGATCTAACAATAATAAGCATGAAAGTAGATTAATGCGGTTGCATCGAAAGGCAAAAGAAGCGTTGCCGTTGAAGTCGCCGGATTCTGTGTTTAGCAAGTCTTGAAATATGGGATGTCAGCATTGAGCCATGGAAACACTGCATTTTTGGATTCAGAATAAAAATTGTAAGAAGAAACCAATAGCGTATTTTTAGTTTTCACGAGTAAAAACTATGCTTTTCTAAAAAAAACAAGATTTTAATAGTTTAAATTCGTTTTTTTCTGTTCTTTGATTTTAGATAAACCAATTGAATATAACCGAATTTTGACTACCGAACCCTTGGCTTGGAAATAAAAAAAAAAAAATTGGCGACAGTTCTAACAATAGCAACCATATTCCATGCAGGGTTAGCACGTTTCAAAACCTGCATTGCGTAGCAACAATGAGTGAGCAAGTGAGGGGAAAATTCTAACCACAATTTTGACTTCAGAATATGAAGTTGCGGAAAGAAAGCGATAGACAAAAACTGTGCTTCCTAAAATAAAAGAAAAAAAAAACATCTGAAATTTTTAAAGACACGTAACAACTTATATAAGTGGTTTTATAACAAACTTCATTTAGAAAACAGTGATTTTATACATGAAATTTACATAAAAAGTCTTTCTACGTTAAAAGTCGAGTCAGTGTTCAATATCGAAACAATTACAACCATCCAAAATTCAGCGAATATGAAAATTTACCAATTTATACACAAAATTGTACATAGCACGGAAAACCTGATTAAAAATTTAAAGTAAGAAAGAATCTATAACAAAATCACGTTATTCCAAATGTAATAGGCCTATTCCAACTTTTTGTTAGATATTTTCTACAGTTCATATAAAATAACCGACAACAGGAAATTCAGAAAATCTTGTTTTATTTCCGAAAGAAGTCTTGCCCACATCAATAGTCCCATCCTTAGAAGAATACATTGTCGAAGAACTTTCTCCAGTGATAAAACGGCAATAAAAGTATTTTTCCAGATTTCGTATAGCAACTATGTCACATGGCACCTTTTCAAACGAGATAATATTGTAGGTGCATACAAGGAAAGGTCACGAACGAAAACAAGCCTCATAATTTTATAAGTACGTAATAAAATTCTTGCAAATTTTTGCTCATGGCAACAAAGAGTAGGAGTTTCTTTTTACGATACGGAATGTGTACAGAAGTAACAAAAAAACCCGAAGGTCAGAGCACTTTTCAGGTGTTTTGATTTTTGTGTAAATGTGTAAATGAGCGTAAATGAGCTGTGTGTAAATGAGCAGAGTTTCTATATTTGGTCTAAACGCAATTTTTCCAACACCCGGCACTAAGAAACTTAAGAATCCATAAAAAGTCTAGACTGAGCACACCAATATACAAGTATTTCCCCTGTTTTAGCTCTATAATATCTAATCATTAGTGGCAAAGTCTCTAACAACCAAATGTAGCAAGTTCTGGGTCGATTTATGTGTGTTGAGCAATACCGGAAAACATAGGCCTACAAAGCGGGCTTTTTGTATAGACCACGTGACAAAAGTAATGTATGGTCTTCTTTCCCTTTGCTTCATAGAAACATCTCTTGTCCATAAGGTCAAAATGAAATCAAATTCAGATGTTTACATTCATTTTTCTTTTTCTTTTATCAAGCTGTGGCGTATGTCACGTTTAAATCCTGTTATGCGTATAAAATATCACCGCGGAGAAATTGTAAAAATGGATGTCATATTGTAGATACAAGTATATCACAAAACAGATTTATAATATATTTCACTTGAAAACCATAAATACAAATATATAACTTAGAAATCAAATTTCTTCACAATTAATAATAAAGTGTTTGTTATACCGTTATATTTCGGATGTCATGTTAAATTATTTTTGATCATTCTTAAAATAATAGTCTTCCATTCCGCCCCCTCTAAGCGTGCCTCTTAGTCTATTAATATCAATTCTAAGAATTACTTTTCTTATTTTAGATGTGGTGATTCAAACGACCTTAGGTTTATCCCTCATGTGCTTAAACCCAGTATGCTCGATAGACCAACTCGATCTATTAACAAATATCTTATTTGGGGAGCCTCGAATAAATACTTTATTTGTTTGTTTTGTTCACAAATACTTAAACGATACTTTTTATTTTTCAAAAATATGTAACATCGTTTTTCCTCAATTGCAGAATTAACTGAAGATAAAATATTCTGATCTTGGATGCAATCACTGGCAGCGCAATAGTGCTGCCTAAGTAAAGAACGATGCTGGCACAAAGTATTATTTATTTTTTGGTTTCTTTCTTTCTTTTAGACCAGGGCACTTCGTATCGAAGGAGTTGTCGTCGAAAAGGGCTCATTCGATTGGAAATTGGAAGGGCTTGTGCCCTTTTTAATAGCCGAAAGTGATTAGATTTATGACCAAACACCAATACGGTGTTTGGTCATAAAATTGCTTAAACTCCTGACACGATCAGCTAACAGTTAGTCAAGCAATAATAAGTAATAAACTGTACAAAAACGTGCAGAAATTATTTGAAAAAAAACTAAATTTTCTAAAGAGTTAAAGAGGCTGAGTCACAAGTTCGAACCTTAAAACGTACAGGGATTAGGAGGTACAGTTGGGGGGCTGCCGCCTCCCAAACCCCCCGTTTTTGCAGCCTTTAAAAAAAAACAAGTTTTTTAAACTGAAAGTAAGGAGCGACATTAAAACTTAAAACGAACAGAAATTATTCCGTATATGAAAGGGGCTGTCCCCTCCTCAACGCCTCGCTCTTTACGCTAAAGTTTGTTATTGTTTAACAAAAATAGAGTTATGAGAAAGTCAATTTTTAGCGTAAAGAGCGAGGCGTTGAGGAGGGGACAGCCCCTTTCATATACGGAATAATTTCTGTTCGTTTTAAGTTTTAATGTCGCTCCTTACTTTCAGTTTAAAAAACTTGTTTTTTTTAAAGGCTGCAAAAGCGGGGGGTTTGGGAGGCTGCAGCCCCCCAACTGTACCTCCTAATTCCTGTACGTTTTAAGGTTCGAACTTGTGACTCAGCCTCTTTAACTCTTTAGAAAACGTAGTTTTTTTTCAAATAATAAGTGAAAAGAAAGCGCTAAGGTTTAGGCCTACTCTAATTGGTCCGAAGTTTACTTTTCTCAAAACACATTGTGTTCATTTTGACTAGAGCACGAGATCTTTGTTTTTCGGTTTCTCGTACTGAAGATACAATTAATGTATGGTACTTATGTATTAGCCAGTACACTCAAGAATCACGCTTAGGTTAGATCTCAGAAAACCGGTTTCATAGTGTAAGCTTTATTTTTAATGTTCAAGAGTTGGGCGAGTCCATTCAAT
>JAQQPU010003251.1:14073-34719 GCA_029168905.1 Artemia sp. Kazakhstan ARC1039 | reverse complement strand
TGTAAGCTTTATTTTTAATGTTCAAGAGTTGGGCGAGTCCATTCAATGGTGCTTACAAACTAATATACCATTTTGCAGAGCTAGATATTCAAGTCCATAGATGTTTCATATAAAGTCTTTATTTATATCAAAGCCATAGATACTTATCACGTACAATGCATACGTTCGACTGACTCTATCTAAGGGTTAAACACGCAAATATAAACTTGTCTTTCTACAGGTTTATCAATATGTTCTAGGAATCCTTTCACCCCTCACAACACTGGTTAAACCTATATTCAAAGAAATCCCTTGGGTTCCGTGACAAACAAAGCTGTGTTGCAACAAAAATATTGGCAGCTAGACTAATCTATTAACTCAATTTAAATCAGGAAGATACTTTACAATAGCTACAAAGACAAGTGACGGGTGATACAATGCATTGGACTTGATAATTTGGGCTGTATATTTGCACATTAGGGGGTGGGGGTTAGATTAGGTTAGGGGGGCTGTTCAAATACATTACCACTCCTTCCCTAATGTGTAAATACATAGCCCAAATTATGTTATTATATAAACTGAAAAGTTATTTTTCATTAGGGTTAACCTAACTTCAGTATTTTGTTATCAAGTATTTCAATTTTTTTGTCATTCGTATCAAGTATTTTGCAGTAGGCTGCATCAAGACATGGCTAATTGTAGACAGAGAAAAGTCAAGACAGATATTCCAAGTAATTGAGAGACAAATGTTTAGGCAGTATGCATCTCGAGTGCGTACTGGCTAATACACAAGTGTCAAATGGATTTACCAAAATGCAGGGGATTGGATATTCATTCCTTTTTTTATGAGGATTTAAAAAAGATGTTTCCATAATCTATCACTTTACGGATAAATGAGCTTGCTTGCGTTTTTTAGAGAGTTTAAATAGTATACTAAAAGTTATCGATATCATTGCCAGAAAGGCTCTCTATTGATAGCCTTGTAACTCTGCCTTTTATTTTCTCCGAGCTACATAAGGACTTTTCAACTACCTAGAGAATATCCGGTTCTTTTTGTGTCGATTTTGTCTTTAGAGTAAAGCGCTAATTTTCCAGAATTTTAGATGTATACGGAAATATCACGAATCAGTTTATTTCAGCTAGTTTTGTAGATATATGTTGAATAAGCTACAATGTAATAGATTTTGTTCGTTTTAAGTTTCGACTTCTCTCTTTACTTCCATCAGAAAGCTTTGTTTTTTGAACTAATCAAACTTCAACAATGGCTGCTTTACCCTACGTCAACCTAAGAAATAATAAACACTTCTTAGAACGCTTAAAAGTGGTTATGAAACAAATAACGTAAGTCGTCATAGAAAAATATGACGGCGTCAAAATGTCGGAAATACTAGGTCAAATGTTGCTTTTTATCGACGAGGGGCATCTACAACTGTCGCCAAGAACATCTGACTTCAGCCCACTTTAAACATTGTTCAGTGTGACCACACCTTTATTCAGACATTCCAGGAAGCATTTGCCTAGTTTGACGTCAATCGCCATCACATTTAGAACAAGTTAATCCAAAGTAAACAGAAAATAGAAATTTTGGTTCCCAAGTCAATAATAAACGAACACGAGAGTGAAGTCCAAGGAAAATAAAAAACACAAGAACCAAAAATAGTGACGATGCTTGAAATTCCAAGATTTACAGGATTTGACAAAATTGTAAATAGATATAAGAGGAAAAAACCCACACGAAAAAAAAATAATATGTAAACATTAACCAAACATGTGTTTTTCACTTTTGAATATCACTCATTTTACAGCTAAACAATTCACACCCACTTTATACCCTTTTTCATTAGCAAGGAGCCAGTACAATCATTTTTAATAGTAGTATCATTATGGTTGCTTTGTAGTATAATCATTCAGTATTAATTGAATCTTTACCAAAATAAAGAAAAAAAGACAATATATATGACCGTTTAAAATCAAAACAATCTATTCTCAAAACAGGGGTTTTAAAGAAAACGGACCATTCAGATATGTATATAGAAAATAATTTTCTGGGTTAGGGACACAAAAATTTAGAGGGGAGTACAACTTCCGAAAAACACTAGAAATAGACAACATATGGAAAACACAAGAAACATCGAAAATCATGAGCTATAGGGGTGGGGGAATCCTCTCAAATATGGTTATCGAGGGTTATGGTACTGATTGGTAACATCTCAAAATCTTCGCTGAAGGTCCCCTTTTTAGTTACCACTGATCGACCACACCCTGGGATTTCAAACGTTAATCGCTAAATACTTATTTTTGCCAATAATGTATTTTGTCTCTGGGTGGCTGCGAATTCTGGACCCCTTAGCAAGCTCAGATCCCGCTGTGGCGCTGACACTGATGCATTAATAAACAGAAACTTGATAAGTGAAAAAACCTTTCGTAAATACCTGACGTACACTCGGAAGAGATTGTCAGTGTCAGAGGACGCGTTTTCCTTCTAGGAAGACAAAAATACATACGTTACGAAGTGAATCAATATGAAATATTATTCCCGAGCCTGGACAAAAAAAAAGAGAGAGAAAAAAGCGACAGGAACAGTAATTCTTAGAATTGAATAAATTCTAAGGAAACATAGAATACAACACCCCAAAGGACTTTCGTTCGAAAATTTGATAGGTGAAGAATCTTTTATATATAGACGGGTGACAACAATGAGATGCTAAGGGACAATAGGTCCAGAGGAAGGCAAAAAACATAAGTGAGGGGTTACATTTGTAATCTATATATTTAACGTACATTGGATTGAGTCCATCGCACACAAAAGCAATAGTTAAGTCCAAGAAAAAAACAAACAAAAATCGAAAAAGAAATGACATTCTAATTTTAATACACTTGTAGGATTCCATAAATAAATAAAAGAGAATTATGCCATTCAGGTTGATACTAATGTCATAAACAGATTAGCGAGCAAATATTTGACATACGAGCAACCTTCCAATAGAAACCCCCAGGGCCAAGATCAGATGAGGACAAAGAGATATTTAAAAACTGACCCATAACCCCGGTGAAAGTATGACATTTATAAAAAAAGAAAAGAAAAAAAAGTTATATTACAAAAACAAAGAGTGTTTTTATCATCAATTCTAATTTCAAACTTGTATGGTCGTCTATAGATAATTATTATTTACATAATACGGAAGTTACAGACCTAGATGTAGCGAAAAGAGGGACAAGGCCACTGGCAGATCCAAGGGACCGGGGGGAACCCCCAAGATTTCTCTGGCGTCCTGATACCGTGTTTTTTTCTGTTTTCAATCTTTTTTTTTTAATAAACTTGTGAATTTGGTCAATTATTGGCGCACCTGCCACATTGCCCCCCATCCCAAATTGTGTTCTTGATCCGCCATTGGACCTTGGACCAGGGTTTGTTATAAAGTTTTGGTCTTGCAACAAACAGGTCAAGGGCGCCGGCAAAAAATTTTCCAGGGAGGGGCAGACACCAAAATAGCAGTGGTGCTTGGGTGACAGGGAATATATTTCAGAATATTTTTTCGTAGGAAAAAGTTTATTTTTAAAAACTCTTAGGAGAAAACTCTTAAATAAAAAGAGCAATTAAATTGCATGCAAAATGAAGCAAAATACAGTAAATTTTAAACGACAAGGATTCCAGGCAAAGGGATCAATTTATTTAATCAATAATTTATTTAATCATTATACATTTAATCTTAAAAGTAAATCAAACTCAAACCAAAATTACAGAAAGATTTATAGCTTTGTTCGATTACAGCAGATGTAGACTTGTCTATGCAAATTCCTACACCTTAGAATAGTTTACAGAAGGAGTAGATATCCAAAAATCGTACTGCCGGCATAGATACCACGTTTTCATTTTGTAACGGCCGTGTAAAATGTACCTCTTTCATAACAGGACAATTCTCTCCCTCGAACTTAAATCCCTTATATATACAGACATTAAACACAAATAGAATAGCGAAAAAAAAAAAAAATCAAACTTAACTATCCAGCCGTCAAATTGACCCTCTTCCTTTTTATTGTCCTATTCAACTAAATAAAATGAACATTTTCCACGGTGGGGTATTTTTCATGGGGGGCATCTTTCGCGGGAGGTATTTTACGGGGGGGGGGTAAACACCGGCTACCAAAGTATACAGAGCTTACGGCCACTTTTATCATCCCTACGATTTGGCACTCAATCCGTCTTTCCTGATACCAAACGAGTTCCGATGATCAATAAAAGCTATTAGTGATAAAACGAAATAACAATAAAGATCCTAGAAGAGAACTTCTTAAGGACTATAACACAAAAAAAAGTGACACTGAGGTCGGACAAAAAAAAACAGAAAAAAAAGAATAAAACATGGGTTCAAAAACATTTTCGTCACAAGATAATTTTATCAAATAGTTTGTCATAAAAAAATGGAAGTAAAAAGTGACTTGGGCCAATATTCATTAAAAATAAAAATGGAATTCTCAAGACAATTGCTACACCGGCGGTATTACTTTTAATGCTGATTCTAAATATGTAAAATTCTTTCAGTTTATTGCTACCCATTCG
Source organism: Artemia sp. Kazakhstan ARC1039 (assembly GCA_029168905.1). NCBI lineage: Eukaryota > Metazoa > Arthropoda > Branchiopoda > Anostraca > Artemiidae > Artemia > Artemia sp. Kazakhstan ARC1039. The sequence goes on along the minus strand of JAQQPU010003251.1, from coordinate 30,179 downwards.
AAACCAAAAATCTAAGAAAACTTGCCTGATTTTTGAAAAAAGGGGAAACCTTCCCAAAAAAGCAAGCGATCTTATTGAAAATCCCTTTATTAGATACATCATATCAGAGAATCCTACCGTAGAGGTTTAAAGCTCCAATCTTCAAAATATAAAATTACGCATTTTTTTCAGAAGAAACCGTCGATGCATGTTTGTATATTTTGTTTTTTCCCAGGGCTGATTGTATAAAGCTGAAGATCCAAAATAATTGCGAGGGAGCTCATTCAAACGTAAATTTACAGCTCTTTTTAAGTGACCATACAGATTGGGCCAAGGGAAAATCTTGTTTTCTGCCATTTTAAGGGCACCAAACTACGACTTTACCCCAAAGAGACCGAATTTGCTATCAATTTAAAATTCTGAGAAGCTAATTGACTTAAAAGGATCAATATAAATGTCTTTACTTTTATAAATTTAAAAAATCAAATAATATTAACATTTTGATTACTAAATTTCAGTATATGTATATTAAACTGACAATGCACATTCATTTGTATTTTTTCAGTAAAATGCAAATTTTGTTCTGGGCTTGGGAAGGCATAGGGGTTTTGCGCCCAACTTATGTTAATTTCTGCTCGTTTTGAGTTTGACTCGGTTAATTATTGTAATTTCTGTTCGTTTTGGGTTTCATTTATTTATCGATGCTGATATGTGGTAGTTTCAAGCTTGGTAGATTATTTGATTTTTTTTTGCTGATTTTTTTTTTTAATGGAGTTCTTTACTTTTCTTTGAAAAACTTATATTGTGGAAAAAGTTTTTTTAATTAATTTCTTTTCGTTTTATATTAACATAGTCTTTTCAGGGAAAAGGAAAATAATACTTTAAATATTTTCGTTTTTTGCTATTTGTATGCTGGAGAAAAAATTTCTGCAATTTTTAACAACATACACCCTTTCAAAAATCTGGACACAAATAGTACTGTTTAATTTAGTTTCATACCTCCTCTAGTTAACCTGAAATGAAAAACTTGATACCATTCGCAAAAAAATCTGTTTACTTTCTTTGATAGCTTGGATACACTTACGATATTTTGATTTGGTTAAAATTTAAGAGCAGAAGTAGCCCTGAAAGTTTGAACATAATACCCTCAGTCGCTCTTGGGATACTGCTGATATTCCTTATTGGGAAATAGCATTATCACAGTGCATTTTGATTTAATCTTAAGGCAACATTTAGTTTTTAAACATAATGGGCAAATGGGAGGGTGGGCGTGGGAGGGTGGGAGTGGACGGGGGATTAGTTGCCCTCCAATCACTTTTGACTATTAAAAAGGGCATCAGCCCTTTCTATTTTCAATTGAATGAGCCGTTTTCGAAGTTCCCACGACAACTCCTTCGATACGAAGTGCCCTGGTCTAACCAACAACAACAACAAAAAATAATACATAATACCCACATCGATCTTTACTATTTAAATGTCAAGCCTTCCAATCACTTTCGACTATTAAAAAGGGCACTAGGCCTTCGATTTCCAATCGAAAGAACCCTTTTGGAAACGACAACGCTTTCTATAAACACCTTATATGTCCCCAGGGCCTAAATTACAACCCTTATCCTAAGGTCTGTTAGGGTAGTTGTCATCCTCTAAGACCGAATTTTCAGAACTTTCAACTACGTTAAACAAAATAGCTACCTCAAAATTTTGATTGGATGTGTTTGGAGAAATGGTGGGCGTGTGAGGGGCGGTTGTCACTCTCCAATCACTTTCAACTATTAAAAATGGCCCTTGCCGTTTCAGTTTCCAATGAAATAAGCCCTTTTGAAGTTTCTATGACAAAATTTTCAAAAAAAATCTTATATGGCCCCAGGGCATAACTTACAACCCTTGTCCTGAGTGCTGGAGGGGGGGGGTTCATTCTCAAAGACCTAATTTCCAGAACTTTCTACTACGTTGAACAAAATGGCTATCTGAAAATTTTGATTGGATATGTTTGGAGGAAAGGGGCGTGATGGGCGTGAGAGGGGGATTAGTTACCCTTCAATCACTTTCGACTATTAGAAAGGGCAGTACCCCTCTCAATTTCAAGTTGAATGAGCCCCTTTTCAAGTTTTACGACAACTATATCTATAAAAAACCGTTTATGCCCCCAGGCCAGAACTCAAAACCTTTGCCCTTGGGGCTCTGGGGGGTTTGTCATCCTTAAATACATAATTTCCAGAACTTTCAACTGCGTTGAACAAAATGGCTATCTCTAAACTTTGATTGAATGTTTTAGGGGAGGCGGTGGGCGTTAATTACTCTCTACTCACTTTCGACTATTAAAAAGGGCAATTTCAATTTCCAGTCAAATGAGCCCTTTTTGAAATTTCTAGAACAACTTTCTATATAAACTTTATATGCCCCCAGGGCATAACTTACAACCCTTGCACTGAGGGGATTATCATAGGCAGCACGCTAGCGCTGCCTATGAAAAGAACGATGTGGGCACAATGTGTTTTTTTTTTTCTCCATACCCGGGCACTTCGTATCGAAGGAGTTGTCGAAGAAATTTCGAAAAAGGCTCATTCGATTGCAAATTGGAGTGGCTAGTGTCCTTTTTATAGTCGAAAGGGATTGAAGGGCAACGAGCCCCGCCCACGCCCATCATTCCCCCAAAGACTCCAATCAAAATTTTGAAACAGCCATTTTGTTCAGTGTAGTTGATTTCCAGATAGAAAATATGTTTCTTAGGAGGACACTCCCCCACTACCCTCGAGGCAAGGATTGTAAGCTATGCCCTGGGGGTATATAAGATTTTTATATAAAGCGTTGTCATAGAAACTTCAAAAAAAGCTCATTCGATTGGAAATTCAAAGGGCTAGTGCAAAGTAATTGGAAGGCAACTAACACCCCTTCCACGCTCACCATTGCCCCAAACACATCCAATCAAAATTTTCAAATAGCCATTTTGTTCCACGCAGTTAAAGTTCAGGACATTATACCTTTGAGTAGGACACTCCCCTCACAGTCTTCAGAGCAAGGGTTATAAGCTATGCCCTGGGGACATATAAGTTTTTATTGAAATCTTTATCGTAGAAACTTGAAAAAGGGCTCATTCGATTGGAAATTCAAAGGTCTAGTGTACTTTTTAACAGTCGAAAGTGATTTGAGGGCAACTAGCCCCCCTCTCTCCCCCAGCTTTTCCTCAAACACATCCAATCAAAATTGTTAGATAGCCATTTTGTTCAGTGTTGTGGATTTCCAGATAGAAATTATGTTTTTGAGGAGGACAATCCCCCACAGCCCTCAGGGCAAGGGTTGTAAGTTATGCCCTTTGGGCATATAGGTTTTTTTCTGAACGCGTCGTCGTAGAAACTTCAAAAAGGGCTCATTCAATTGGAATTGAAATGGCTAGTGCCCTTTTTAATAGTCAAAAGTGATTGGAAGCACCTAACACCCCTTCTTCGCCCACCATTTCCCAAAACATATCCAATCAAAATTTTGAAATAGCCATTTTATTCCACGCAGTTAAAGTTCAGGAAATTATACCTTAGAGCATGACACTCCCTTCAGTTTTCAGGGCAAGGGTTATAAGTTATGCCCTGGGGCATATAAGGTTTTTATTGAAATGTTTATCGTAGAAACTTGAAAAAGGGCTCATTCGATTAGAAATTCAAAGGGCTAGTGCCCTTTTTAATAGTCAAAAGTGATTTGAGGGCAAATAACCCCCCTTTCACGCCCATCTTTCCCCAAACACATCTAATCAAAGTTTTTAGATAGCCATTTTATTCAACACAGTTGAAAGTTTTGGAAATTTGGTCTTTAAGGATGACAACCCATCCCCCCCCCCCCAACCCTAAGAGCAAGAGTTTTAAGTTATGCCCTGGGAGCATGTAAGGTTTTTATTGAAAGCGATGTTGTAAAACACCCAAAAGGGCTCATTCAATTGCAAATTAAATGGGCTATTGCCCTTTTAATAGACGAAAGTGATTGAAAGGCAACTAACCTCCTCTCACGCCCACCATTTCCCCAAACACATTCAATCAAAATTTTGATATATCCATTTTGTTCAACGTATTCGAAAGTTCTGGAAATTAGGTCTTTTAGGATGATAACCCCATCAGAGCTTTCAGTGCAAAGTTTGTAAGTTATGCCCTGGGGGCATATAAGGTTTATATAGAAAGTTGTTGTAGAAATTTCAAAAGGGGCACATTTGATTGGAAATTGAAATTGCCCTTTTTAATAGTCGAAAGTGAGTGGAGAGTAATTAACCCCCTCTTACGCCCTCCATTTTCCCAAACACAGTCAATCAAAGTTTAGAGACAGCCATTTTGTTCAACGTAGTTGAAAGTTCTGGAAATTATGTATTTAAAGGATAACCCCCCCCCCAGATTCCCCAGGGCGAAGGTTGTAAGTTATGCCCTGGGGTATATAAGGTTTTTAATGATAGAGTTGTCGTAAAAACTTCAAAAGGGGCTCATTCAATTGGAAATTTAGAGGGCTAGTGCCCTTTTTATAGTTGAAAGTGATTGGACGGTAACTAACCCCTCTCTCACGCCCACCATTCCCCCAAACACATCCAATCAAAATTTTCATATAGCCATTTTGTTCAACGTAGTAGAAAGATCTCGAAATTAGGTCTGTCAGGATGACAACCTCCCCCCCAGCCCTCAGGGCGAGGGTTGTAAGTTATCCCCTGGGGGCATATAAGGTTTTTATTGAAAGCGTTGTCGTAGAAACTTCAAAAGGGCTCATTTGATTGTAAATTGAAAGGGCTAATGCCTTTTTTTATAGTTGAAAGTGATTGGAGAAAGACTAACGCCCCTCTCACGCCCACCATTTTCCCAGACACATCCAATCAAAATCTTGAGATAGCCATTTTGTTTAACGTAGTTGAAATTTCTAAAAATTAGGTCTTAGAGGATGACAACCACCCTCACAGCCCTTAGGGTAAGAGTTCTAATTTATGCCGTGGGGGCATATAAGGTGTTTATAGGAAGTGTTGTCGTAGAAACTCAAAAAGGGTTCATTCGACTGGAAATCGAAAGGCTTAGTGCCCTTTTTAATAGTCGAAAGTGATTGGAAGACTTGACATTTTTATAGTAAAGATCGATGTGGGTATAATGTATTATTTTTTTTGTTGTTGTTGTTGTTTAGACCAGGGCACTTTGTATCGAAGGAGTTGTTTAAGGAACTTCGAAAAGGGCTCATTCGATTGAAAATAGAAAGGGCTGATGCTCTTTTGAAAGTGATTGGAGGAAAACTAATCCTCCTCCCAAGCCCACCCTCCCATTTGACTTTATGTTTAAAAACTAAATGTTGCCATAAGATTAAATCAAAATGCACTGTGTTAATGCTAATTCCCAATAAGGCATCTCAGCAGTATCCCAAGAACGAATGAGGGTTTTACGTTCAAACTTTTGGGGCTGCTTTTGCTCTTAAACATTTAACCAAATCAAAATAGCGTAAGTGTATCCAAGCTATCAAAGAAAATAAACAGATTTTTTTGCGAATGGTATTAAGTTTTCCATTTCAGGTCAACTAGACGAAGTATGAAACTAAATTAAACATTTCTATTTGTGTCCAGATTTTTAAGAGGGTTTATGTTGTTAAAAATTGCTGAAAATCTTTCTCCAGCATACAAATAGCAGGCCAAACTATAAATCTTTAAAAAAACGAAAAGTTTTAAGTATTATTTTCTTTTTATCTGAAAAGACTATGTCAATATAAAACGAACAGAAATTAATTAAAAAAAACATTTTCCACAAAATAAGTTTTTCAAAGAAAAGTAAAGAACTCTATTAAACAAAAATGAGCAAAAATAAAATCAAATAATGTACCAAGCGTGAAACTACCACAAATCAGCATCGATAAATAAATGAAACCCAAAACGAACAGAAATTACAATAAATAACCGAGTCAAACTCAAAACAAGCAGAAATTAACATAAGTTGGGCTAAAAACCCCAAGGCCAGATCATAATTTGCACTTTACTGAAAAAAATACAAATGAATGTGCATTGTCAGTTTAATATACATATACTGATATTTAGTAATCAAAATCTTAATATTATTTGATTTATTAAAGTTATAAAAGTAAAAACATTTATTTTTTTTTTCAGTAAAATGCAAATTATGATCTGGCCTTGGGAAGGCATAGGGGTTTTGCGCCCAACTTATGTTAATTTCTGCTCGTTTTGAGTTTATCCATTATTTTTGCTCATTTATTTATCGATGCTGATTTGTGGTAGTTTCACGCTTGGTAGATTATTGGATTTTATTTTTGCTCATTTTTGTTTAATGGAGTTCTTTACTTTTCTTTGAAAAACTTATTTTGTGGAAAAAGGTTTTTTAATTAATCATCATAAAAGACCTAATTTCAAGAACTTTCAACTACGTTGAACAAAATGGATATATCAAAGTTTTGATTGGATGTGTTTGGGAAAATGGTGGGCGTGAGAGGGGCGTTAGTCGCTCTCCAATCACTATCAACTATTAAAAAAGGCACTAACCCTTTCAATTTCCAATTGAATGAGCCCTTTTGAAGTTTCTACGTTCTCAAAAAACCTTATATGCCCCCTCGGCATAATTTACAACCCTTGCCCTGAGGGCTGTGGGGAAGTTGTCATTCTCAAAGACCTAATTTCCAGAACTTAAAACTACGTTGAATAAAATGGCTATCTAAAATATTGATTGGATGTGTTTGGAGAAAAGATGGGCGTGAGAGGGGGGTTAGTTGCCCTCTAATCACTTTCGACTATTAAAAAGGGCACTAGCCCTTTGAATTTCCAATCCAATGAGCCTTTTTTGAAGTTTCTACGACAATGCCTTCTATAAAAAACCGTATATGCCCCCCAGGGCATAATTTACAACCCTTGCCCTAAGGGCTGTGGGGGACTGTCCTCAAAAACATAATTTCTATCTGGAAATCAACTACGCTGAACAAAATGGCTATCTCAAAATTTTGATTGGATGTTTTTCGAGAAATGGTGGGCGTGGAAGGGGTGTTAGTTGCCCTCCAATAACTTTCGACTATTAAAAAGGGCACAAGCCACTCCAATTTCCAATTAAATGAGCCCTTTTTGAAGTTTCTACGACAACTTCTTCGATACAAAGTGCCCTGCTTTAAAGGAAAAAAATAATAAATAATACATTGTGCCAACATCGTTCTTATATGCCCGCAGGGCATAAATTAAAACCCTTGCCCAGAGGGTTGTGGGGGAGTATCCTCCTCAAAAACATATTTTCTATCTGGAAATCAAAAACGCTGAACAAAATGGCTATCTCAAAATTTTGATTGGATGTATTTGGGGGAATGATGTATGTGGGAGGGCTAGTTGCCCTTTAATCACTTTCGACTATTAAAAAGTGCACTAGAACTCTAAATTTCCAATTGAACGAGCCCCTTTTGAAGTTTCTACGGCGACCCCTTCCATATAAAGTGCCCTGCTCTAAAGGAAAAAAAATAAATAGTACTTTGTGTCAACATCGTTCTTGTATGCCCTCAGGGCACAACTTAAAACCCTTGCCCCGAGGGTTGTGGGGGAGAGTCCTCCTGAAAAACATATTTTCTATCTGGAAATCAACTACGCTGAACAAAATGGTTATCGCAAAATTTTGATTGGATGTATTTCGGGGAATGATTGGCGTGGGGGGGGCTAGTTCCCCTCCAATCACTTTCGACTATTAAAAAGTGCACTATCCACTCCAATTTCCAATCGAATCAGCCCTTTTCGAAGTTTCTACGACAACTCCTTCGATATAAAGTGCCCGGGTAAGAGGAAAAAAAACACATTGTGCCCACATCGTTCTTTACTTAGGCAGCGCTAGCGCGCTGCCTAGGATATAATTGCGTATCAGCTATAATGAGGGGGGGGGGGGGTGAGTCATTGTTTAGGAACGGTTTGGGTAGATTTCTAAAAATGTACATTTTAATGGACAAACTGCTTACTCTTCATGAGGCTTCAGGTAAATGTTGAAACAGGTAGGGGGTCTAAGAGTTAATGAAAATATTTCTCTATACAGCTAAAATTTTACATTCTTCTATCTACCAGCCTAGAGCTGGAAAAGGCAAGGCAGGCCATCATTTGTACCGCCAGGAAATTTCTCTAGGATGGCAAATACTGCTGGGAATTAGTTTTCAACAATTTTAAATTGTATTATTTTTCCTTTCCTATTTATATGAAGTACTTCAATGTATTTAAACAAATGCATGTAACGCATTTATCGGTAAGAAAATACGATTGTAGAAGTTGTAATGCTTCAGTTATGTAGAAGACCTAACGTCTCACAGAATTTCCATCCATACGAACAATATTACTCCTTTTCATCCAACCTAAATTCTTTAGCAGTAATATTAATAAGGACTTTTTACCAAAATTGCTATTCATCGCCAATTTTTTAAGTATATTCAAATTTTATCCAGAATTGAAATTGCAGATTTAAACATAGGACGGTACTTATCAACGTACATTATTGATTTACATATTTTAAAAGCAATTAGTCACGGATTTAAGGGACCAGGTAACTCAAATTATACCTTGTTTAGGCCTTTCTATGATTTGGAAAACAATCAGAAATTAAATAAAAAAGGACCTTTCCAACTGAAAGAAAGGAACAGCTTTGAAACCTATTTGAACAGATTAGTCTTTATATGAAGGGGACTGCCTCCCAAGGCCGCATACAGGGGGCGGTTACTGGATTTGACCCCCCCCCCCCCCAAATGTTTGTATGACCCGTAAAAATGTAACTAAAATAGACATAAACAAATTTTGTATGCGTTTTCTGAGTTTTTTTTGTGTAATCCTCCCCAAAAAAAGATTGAGTAAACCCCCTCCGAAAAAAATTCTGAATACGGCCTAGCTGTCTCCTCTTTACTCTTTACTGTGAAGTTTGGCTTTTGTCAAAATTTTTAAAGACAATTTGCAATTGAAAAAAAAGTGCTTTTCAAAGCACTAAAAAAATTTTGCTGACTGAGCAAGGTGTTGAGAAGAGGACAGTCCCCCTTCTACACAGAGCAATTCCAATTTGTTTTATGTTTTAAACTTGCTCCTTACTTTAGTTGAAAAACCTTTTCTGTTTGTTTAATTACGTTTCATGAAACTGTAAAGTCTATGAATACAATACAATTTTGGTAATGCAGAAAAACGATAAATATTTCAATGATCTATGTTTGGATTTTGATGGCTAATCAAACAGTTCTTGGTAACGAATAGTGAGTAAGAAGCGACCCAGCTCAATAGTAACCGGAACCCTGAAAGACGGAAGTTTGGTACAAATGGATATATAGAAAGTATTGGCTTATTACGCTGATTCAAAATATACAGATTTTAAGATTACATTAAGATTAATCTTGCCTGTCAAAAGCTACGAGCCTGAGAAAAATTTGTCTGATTTTCGGAAAAAGGGAAAAAGACCCTCTAGAAGTCATAGAATTTTAATGAAAATCACAACATCAGATCCAGCGTATCCAAGAATCTACAGTAGAGGTTTCAAGCTCATGTCTGCAAAAATGTAGAATTTTGTTATTTTCTAGGTCCCAGTAGGCCTAGAACGTCGAGAAAGGGCTCATTGTAACGAAAATGAAAAGTTCTAGTGCCGTTTTTAAGTGAACAAAAAAATTGGAGGGCAACTAGGCCTCCTCCCACGCCACTTTTTTCACAAAATCGGCCGATGAAAATTTTGAGATGGCTATTTTGTTCATTATAGTTGAAAGGTCCAATAACTATGTCTTTGGGGATAAAAATACCCCTTATATCCCCTGGGGAAAGGTTTATAAGTTATGAAATTTGATCACTGTTTACATATAGTATTTGTTATTGGGAAGTATGCATACACTTTTTTGGGTGGGGAGCGGTGGACGAATTTTCTACTGGGAGGATTGAATTTTTCATGGAGAGGGAGTTTCCAGGGGCTGAACTTTTCACGGGAAATTTTACACGGGGTGAATTTGCCAAAACTCCTATACAAAATTTCTTTATATGTCTTGCTTTCTCTTTACGGATTCAATTATGAGCGTGGAGATGTTAAAGGTTATTGTCCGGGATATATTTTCGCCAGGATTGAAATATCCAGAGGATATTTCTGTGGAGAGGAGGATTTTTTCAGTGGAGGAGGAGCCAGATATCCTGGCATTATTTAAAAAACGGCCAGAAATTAAATAAAAAACAAGTTTTTTCAACGTAAAGTAAGGAGCAACATTAGAACTTAAAATAAACATAAATTATTACGTATATGAGTTACCTCCTTTTCAATACCTCACTCTTTACATCATTTTGTCCCAATTCTTCAAAATCGACTCCTGAAACACAAGGGTCGTTTATTTAGATCAATAAGCAACTTTTTTTTATTTATCAAAAAACTGTAGCGTGAAGAGCGAGGCGTTGAGGAGGGGGAAACCCCCCTCATACGTAATAATTTTTGTCCGTTTTAAGTTTTAATGTTGCTCTTTACTTTCAATAAACTAGTTTTTTTTTTAATTAATGAAGCTTAGAGATAAAAATTTTATAAATGCGATGGAAAAAGTATGCCAATTAAAGTAAAAGTATATAAACATGAAAAAAGTATTTAATTACAAAAAAATATACAAAACAATAGCCTACTTACAAAAACTAAGATATTAACTCCTAGCAATCAGTTCTGTTGAGCAATGCCGAACCTTTAGACGGATAATTTCCAAAAGTATCGACAGTTTTGAATTTAGTTATCAAACACCAACATATTTAATGCCTTTAGACTCGGTGTTTGTAAGATGTAACGCTTTATCAAAGTAGTTCATTCAAAGTAAAACATTAAAACTAAGATTAAGAAAATGAAATAAAAATTAATTTTTCAATATTTTTTAATTTAGTTTTGAATACAAAAAAACATATATTTCACACCTTTATACTTTATAACTGTAACAAACTAAATCTTTTTCGAAGTGACAACTAGATAAATACAATTAATCCTGGGAAAAAAATTATATATAAATGACGCTTATATTGTTAAAAAAAAATTAGTGAAAAAAAAATGACAATAAAACACAAAAATCTATCCGTTCAGGGGGAAATGCATAAATTCCCAGCATTCTGTCCAGGGGGAACACTTCTGATAATAGTGGATTCATATATAAGCTCAAGGGTACTCTTGTAGTACAAACTAAAATCGCGGCATATCCTTGCCGAAATTGTTCCTTATTAAGTTGTTTTCCCTGTGTTTTCTATAATTATAAGAACTTTCTTTGGTACTAATAATTGCATTAATTACTAATAAACAAATACATATTTGGGATTACCATAAAAAACTGATTCTTTGATTTAATATCATCAATAGTTAGACTTTATACTTTTTTCATTGACAAGGATTGTTATTTACTTACCATTCATTACTATGCAGGTTTTGATTTTTTTTTTTTTTTTTTTTTTTTTTTTTTTTTTTTTTTTTTTTTTTTACTCCAACGAAATCATATAGAAGAAATGTTTGTGGAAAACTGGAAAGGGGTCACTCAGTCACAAATTAGAACTTACATTTTCCTTATTAAGGGTCAAAATCTATTGGCAGGGAGCCAACAATGGTGCAACGCACATTTTTTCAAGGGTTTTCACCATGTTCTGCTCTCTTTTCTATGGTTTCCTTATAATTACTTTATAGTCCCAAATTTCCAGGGGGCCATGCCCCCCTTCTACCCCCCTGTCAGCAACCATGAAACTGAGATGGACCCAGTATCATCTAGACATTTTGTAAGTTTACTTTCGTAAACTGATTTTTTTTGTAAATTAATAACCGGCATTACTTTAAACCAAAATAATATTATCATTTTAGAATCAGTTATCTAACCAATCATGATCTGATTATTTCCCATGGGATAAAATAAACAAGGTAGTGTGGCACGTTTTCATCGTGCACATTTTCTCACTCAAATATAGCCAACTGGAAATTGATTTGTTAGCTTTTAGACTTTTTTTGAAATTATAATCTTCATCAATAATGATATGTCGCTAGTCCCGGTAATTGCCTCGTTTTATTTTATTTTGATCATTAATATATTTATTGTACCTTCGCTTGAATGTTTTCAGCGAGTGGTTGTCACGGATTAGCTCTGCTGGGAGGTTATTCCAGGAGGCAACAGACCGTCGAGCGAAGCTCATTTTTCGAGTGAAGGCAAAAAAGATATTTTAGCAGGTATGACAAATGTACACACAAGAAATCTTATATATACTTCATGAATAGTTGCACCAATTCAAGAAAACGTTGTGGGGGTAAAATAAATATTCCAAAATCTAGGGGAGGAGATTTTGTTACTTTTCTTCAGTTTTTCCAATGAAAAATACCTAAAAAGGTATTTTCAAAATCCCGGCGCGGGGCAAATGCCTTCTGACCCCCCTCCCCCATTGATGCTCCTACTCATGAAGCCACATTTAAATATTAAGATTATTATTAGAATAATATTTTTCGGAGGTAATTAGAAAAATGTATTAGCTACCATATGTCTCACAGTTGACAAAACTAAGGGTCATAACAGACGTGAGCTGAATTTTTGGTCCTGTATGATCTATTTGATTCGATGAAACGGGGGGAGGGCATTTTTCTAATCAATAAAACTCGGTCCTTTGTTTAGCAAAATGTGTATCCTTAGTCCAGTCTCATCAATTTCATTTCCACTAGGAAGCTACCGGATGTCTTTCACGCATATTAGAGGTTGCTGATCAATTTTGTGACAGAAAAGAAGCCTTGAAAATTAGAGCCAATTAGAAGACAAGGAAAAGGCAATTAGTAAATTTAAATGACATCCGATTGGCTAATAGAAAATTAGCAAACTCGGCCAATTTCTGCCGCCTAGAAAACTGAAAGTTCAAATTTAACCAACACAATGAATCTTTGAAATCACAACTATTTTAAATTAAAAATTGATGAAATTAAAAGAAAAAATGGAAATAAATATCCCGTGGATTAGTCGCATATTCTGTTTATTGCCAAAACTCAAGGGACACAATTATAATTTAATTTATTAAAATTTGCAACGTGCCTTAAAGCTCAAGACACTCCACCAGGTCCCATTGAAGCTGATGACAAGCTAAAATGTGGTCCCCATATTTTTGGAACTCCGTTTGGAAGGAATCCCCCAAGTGATTTTCGTATTGATGGTTAACACCTTGTCCAGGGGGGATAAACCCATATCCATCGGGTTTGAACCTAATCCTCCAAAAAATTTAAGACTCACAAAAACGTAACAAAATGCGTATAACAAACTCTTGATGCGCTTTTCAAAGTTTTTTTGTGTAACCCCCCTGAAAATAATAACCTCCACGAACAAAATCCTGGGTATGCTTTTGTTCATGGATAAAAATGTGATTAATAGATCAATTTTTTTTTTTTACATTAAAACAACCTGATCTAAATTTTTCCTTGTACTGAGCATGCACAAAATCAAAGCTGCTGTAAGAGATGACGATCACTATATAGGCTGAGTCTTTTCTATTCCCTACAATTCCAAACTCGTCATGCATACCGACATTTTCCTTGCAATCTCCAACGGAAAATTCAAGATGCAGGCCAGAAACATAACCGTTAAATGATAGGCCCTTAAAGTGAGGCATTTAATCAGCAGAGCCTCGGCTTTCATCGCCATCCAGCGAGATTTTTTACATTTTTTCTTTGTAACTTTCCAATATTAATTTTATGCTAGATATTTACTGATATTGTAACAAATTTGGGCCTCTTAAAAAATGCCCCCTCTCCCCCCAGAAAAAGAAATTCCTTTGCACGAGTCAACCTGGAGTTGATGCCTTTAAGGTCCCTATTGACGGTTATAATAACTTATGAGAGATTATTTAACACAGCACCGGGCTTAACCCCTACAATGGTTTTTCTTTTCCAGCATTTTGTCAATTCCGAAAAGTTTTTTTTTATAACCAAAAATGAAATTGGTTCAATATAACACTGAGCCCTAGAATTACTTTTTCAACTTAAAAGTTTTTTCTTGCTTACAAGCAGATGCATTTGTAAACATGAAACCTCTCAAATTCAAAAGAATCGTTAATGACGCAAACATCAAACTTGGCACTAATTGTTGTCTAGCACTTCCCCTGTATTAACTTCATCTCTAAAATGTCAGAATTAGGAGGGGTGAACTATTCTGAGTTCGCCACCCCACCAACCTTCCAGCATTTTGTTAATTTCATGTATAAGGAAGAGCAAAATTAAGGCTTTTAATGTTTTTGCAAGAACAGTTTGGTGTTGGAGGATTCGAATAAATTTGTGAAAATCTGCAGGATAGAGGAGGACTGCTAAAAATTTTCCTTTTTGATCCATCAAAATGGTTTTGTATTTCAAGCCCTATGGAGCCTATAGTCTATTCACAGTTCAGTAGCAAAGTAAATCAAAAGGCACTATGTGTTACCAGGTCAACAGAACGGCATATCTGCAATATCCTGGAAACGGCTTCAGGGATCAAGTTGAAACACCCAGGGAGTGTTGGAGGGACAAGCTGAATTAAAAAATTGACTTGAGAAATAGCAAAAAGGTAAGAAAAAAGTTTCTAATTGTGTATCAATCAGTTTCTGAGCTCCTGTTGGACTAGAATCTATTCACGCAGAAGTAGTGACAAATATCTAAAGAAGCCATATGTACACACTTTATCAAAATATCGTATCTTCATTATCTCAGGAACAGCTTGGAAGAACAAGTTAAAACTCCATGAGGTGCTGGAGGCCAACTGAACGTCGTATTTAGACTCGGGGATGCGGGCTGGAGGTACATTGAAAGAAAGCACGCATCCCCGTTATCAAAAAGGCACAACTACACCATCTCGGTAACGATTTGTTGGAATCAAGCTGAAACATTCCCAGTGTCATGTTTCATCATAGGGAGGGCCAAGAAAAGTGTGATAGCGGAATGAATGACTACATCAAACATAAAGATAATAACAGATACTGAAATAGTTGAATGAATAAATCCTAAAGCAATTTCCTAAAACTTTCAGGAATTAGTGTCATTATATTAAACAACCAGTATATTTTATTAATTTTTTCTTCAGCAATTTTGACCATAATAGTAATTTTCCTTTATGTTTTGAAACCTAACAACCACACTGTTCAACATAGATATCATGTTTTCAATTAAACGCAAAGAATACTAGGGACCTTTAGAGGGCTTGAAGAGAGAGCGAGGTCACATTAGTCTTATTTTTAAACCTTGGGTTAACCTTGATATGATTATTGAGCAAATAAAGCATATATAGGTAATTCACTTTCCATGTCGTATTTATTTGGCCATCTTTCTGTTGCGCTTTTTTGCCATCCATCTGCGGCCAAACAAATAGTAGATCCAGACACGCACGCAGAAGCTTTCTCAAGCGGGGAGATAACAACAGATCGAGGAACGTAAATAGGAATTGTTTTTTTTTCAGGGAAAGGTGAAATAAGAAAAAGTAGATTTTTATTTGATAATTTGAACGAGAAGTGCCCAAAAATTTGAGAACGACAGGGATTCAGGGGGAGGGGTAGGCCCCGAGAATTTCCCTGCATAGTCCTTGAGAAAGGCATCCCCGAATTAAATGGGAAGAAGTCATAATAAAGGATATTGACTAATGGAAATTTCATGGAAAGGAGTTGAGTAAAAATTTCAAAAGACTAAAGTTGGGGAGTATAATGAAATAAAAACTTCTTAATAAATTGAAATTAATGAAAGGTGATAAAGTGAAAATTTAAATAGAATAAAGTTGAGGAGGAGCATGCTCACCATGGTCTTGGGCAGCATGGCGCTGTAGTGAGTTGTTAGCAGATGTAGTATTAAAAGTTATAACTGACAATAAGTGTTCTAATTTTACCAAATAGACCTAGCTCTGAGAGCTGATTTTTCGATAGTTCCTATTTGGGCTTGGTTCACTTTAATTTTATAGCCTTAAATTATTCGGACAGGAACTCCATTAATAAAGAGCAACTAAATTAACGTCACAAGGAAGTATTCCTACTCATTAAGTAAGGGCGGCTAAAAATGTCAGGAATTTTCCTACTAAACTTTGCGTAATCTAAAGATGGGTAAAATCATTTCTTTTTCCTTGATCCTAGCTACAGTTTGAATGAACTACTAGATACCTGCTGGACTGGTGTCAAAAAGAAAAGCACGTAAACGGAACTTTCATTCATAGCCTAATAAAAATGCGCGGGA
>JAQQPU010003250.1:12269-49998 GCA_029168905.1 Artemia sp. Kazakhstan ARC1039 | reverse complement strand
AATCAATGCGAACAAACATACAATATATATTAATGTAAATGAATAAATAAATCTTAAAACGAGTGAAACTTAAATTGAATATGCAAATCAAGTTTGAATCGAATAAAAATAATTACAAACAAGAGTTTGGGTATCGTTTCACTGCAAAAGCCTAAAACCTACTGCGTCATTGGCACTTTACTGAAAACGAATTATATTACAAATGTTTTCTTTTGTACTTAATATTGAAAATAAATATTAAAATTACAGTAAAATTTTGAACTGATGAGCTTTTAGCAATTAATATCATTACGTATCAAATATTCAGTTTAATTTATTAGTTCTTTTCAATATTGGTCAAGACAAATATAGTTTCACTACAAGCAAAATTTGGATACTGCCCCCTTCTTTAACTGTAAAAACCTAAAGCCTTCTGCGTCATTGGTGCTTCACTGAAAACGAATTACTCGTATATTACAAATTTATTATTTTCCAGTTCTTACAGCATTCAAAATGAAAATAAAAATTACAGTGAAAAAATAATCCTGAACTGATAGATTTTTCAACAATTAATATCATTATATATCTAATATTCAATTTGATTTTGTTTATACTTTCCAAGACTGTTCAAGACTCATATAGTTTTGCCATTTTTTTCAACTCTGCCATTTTTGTAACTAATCGTGTTAGTCTGTTTATGAAAGCATTCTATGGCTTCTAGGCATTTCTATTTGAGCGGAAAACTGCACCTCAAACTTTGTGGAACATGCATTTTCTTGCATGAAACACCAAAATATAATAAAATGTCAAGTTTCGGAGTGTTCCACCACTCGCAAGCAAGTGCCATTGGTATTTTTGAATCCGCATGGTCAATTTAGGGGGTGGAGTGTAGGCTAATTCTCGTAGCAGCCCCATTCCGTCGTGGTATGGTTCACATTTTCAACACCTGGCGTCCGGACTATCATATAATCTACCAAGCAAACAACCACCCCAAATCGGTATCAATAAATAAATGAAACCCAAAACGAACAAAAATGAAAATAAATATTAGAGTCAAACTCAAAACGAGCATAAATTAATGTGAGTAGGGTTCAAAACCCCTATGCTTTCTAAAAACCAGAATATAACTTGTACTTTACTGAAAAAAATTCAAATGAGTTTACTGAAAAAAATGTGCATTGTCAATTTAATATACATATGCTGATATTTATTCCCTAAAATCTTAATTAATTTTTGATTTCTTAAAGTTACAAAAGTGAAAATATTTCATAGAATTGTTTTCAGTAAAGCGCCAATGACGCAGTAGGTTTTAGGCTTCTGCAGTGAGACGATACCCAAACACTTGTTTGTAGTTATTTTTATTCGATTCAAACTTGATTTGTATATTCAATTTAAGTCTCACTCCTATTAAGATTTATTTATTCATTTACATTAATATATATTGTATGTTTGTTCGCATTGATTGTTTATTTAATTTCTGTTCGTTTTAAGTTTCATTTATACTTTAATAGCAAAATATTTGTTTTCGTTTTAAGCTTGATTTTCATATTCAATCTAAGCATTACTCGCTTTAAGATCTATTTATTCATTTATATTATTACTTGTTGTATGCTTTTTGCTATGATTGTTTAATTACTTTCTGTTTGTTTGGGGTTTCATTTATTCTTTTAATAGTAATTTCTGGTCGTTTTGAGTTTGAATTTTAACAGGTATTTGTATCTCTTGAGCTTAAGTTTACAATGGCCTTTACTTTTCTTTGAAAAACTTATTTTTCGCAAAGTTTTTTTTAATTAATTTTTATGTTGGAAATGGCTAGGATTTTTAACATGAAACTTGGCATATGGGTAAAATACGTTAGCATAAGTCTTTGTCTAAAACTGAACGAAGATAGAAGGAATTTTTAAGTGGGACCCGCAGTGGTGGAGGAGGCTCTATGTGATACTGGTAACGGACCGAATTTATTTTGTTCATTACTACTTTTATTTCGAATGAACTTTTAACGCATCAATCGCTAGGCTAGGATTCCAAATAGTGTACACTGTTTTTCTGTATCTTTTAAACTGGAATAATTCCAAGAGGATTGAGTTAAAGTGTTTTTTATATAATGGAAATTAATTGGTTTTTGAAGAAAAGATGGCAAAATGTTTGATATAAAAACCTGACATGTTTCAGTGGGATATGAAAGAAGGATTGTAAAATACGAAAGCATAAGTAATTGTTTAAAATTGAACAAAGTTTGGAGGAATGTTTAAGTCAGACCCGCAGAGGTGGAAGAGGCTCTATGTGATACTGGAAACGGACCGATTTTTTTTATATTCATTATTACTTTTATTTCGAATGAAATTTTAATGCATCAATCTCTATGCTAGGATTCCAAGTAGTGTACACTGTTTTTCTGTATCTTTCGAACTGGAGTAATCTCAAGGGGATTGAGTTAGAGTATTTTTATGTAATGGAAATTAATTGCTTTTTAAGAAAAGATGACAAAATGTTTGACATGTTTGACCTGACACGTTTCAGTGGGGTATGAAAGAAGGATTGTAAAATAAGAAAGCTGAGTAATTGTTTAAAACTGAACAAAGATTAGAGGAATGTTTAAGTGGGACCCACAGTGGTGGAGGAGGCTCTATTAGATACTGGAAACGGAGAGATATTAAAACCTGACGCGTTTCGATTGTAAAATATGAAAGCATAAGTAATTGTTTAAGACTGAACGAAGATTGGAGGGACGTTTAAGTGGGAACCAAACAATATATAGTGAAACTAATGTATTTCTAACCATTTTATTGAATGAAAAAACTAAAATTCAATTTATATTCAAGAAAAATTCTCACCAAGATCCTAGGCAAAAAAGAACAAAGATGAATGATGATGTCGCAACAATTTTGTTTTTATGTTCAAACAGTTCGGTGTAACGTCAAGTTAGTAAAGAACAACCAGTGTTCTTCGAATTGACTATTATATTTGAGACGATCTAATGTCCAAATGATTTATAACAATGAAGCAACTATATACACATAAATTATGATGAAAAGGTGTATTTCAGTAACTGAATTGAAGTTGTCAAGTATTTTGCAGTAGGTTGCCTAGGTTGCATCACGACATGGCTATTTGTAGACAGAGAAAAGCCAAGACAGATAGTGCAAGTAATTGAGAGGCAAATTTTTAAATGGCTGGGGCACAGGTAAATGGCAGGAATATGCATGACTCTCTTATTGGACACATACTTGTTTGTTAGTTTTTGGAAAGGCATGCATGCCTGCTTAGAGTCTCAGGAATGCTGACCAAGAATTTAAAATTAGATTGCCTGTAATGAGAGGCAAACACGGCACGCTCACCTATGGTCTTAAGAAGGTTGACCAAGAATTTAGAATTGACATAGGAAAATAAATTTGTGGACAATAATTTTATACGTCGTAATAATACCCATCCATGAAGAAGAGATCAGGACAATATATCGTACCCTCAAATATCAAGTCCTTCAATTATTTGACTTAACTCTAGTGCAGGAAGAAACCGTGTAAGGGACCTTCTAAAAATACAAAAAAAAAACGTGCATAGTGTAATATTTCAAGCAGGAGATTTACGGAGGTTTTCTATGTTGAATTCAATTTTTAAAACTAAAGTATCCAGTTAAAGTATATAAATTCATAAATTGTAATAAAAATGTATATGTGTATATAAAAATTGTTTTCTTAATTTTAGAAAATCGTTTTTTTATGGGATGTGGTGACAATTATTATTTAAATTTCCGAAGAGAGTGAAATCTGAGAGGACAATTTTCCTTGTTACTCGAGGAATTCCTGAGGCTTATAATTCTATATATTTATAGTTCTTAGGGTTTTCAGTTATGTTGATTCAAATAGTTCACTTTTTGTTTCCATTAACACCGTTTCCTAAGATCTCTTGGTAATATTTGAAATTGTTAAAAATATACCTGCTATGTCTATTATTATGTCTGTATATTTGTATTTTTTCAGTTATTAAAATGTTCGGTGTGATTGACACAGAATATATCGGACTAAAACATTCCTCGACTGGTTTTATTTTCGAAGCGGCTATCCTATTGTTAGATGAAAGACGCCGTTAAGTTTTTAACTCTAAGTGGAATCTCAAATACAATATGTTTAAGTACGATAAAAAATGATGACGGGCAACATTAAATTTTATAAACTGAAATGGCTTTTACGACAAAATCATAAGACCGTGCAATGAAAACGGTTACGAAACAAAACAAGTACAAGAGGAAATTCAAGAAATATGCAGTTTTTTTTCAGTGTCCGAGCTGTTTAAGTTAAGGGAAACGTGCCGACTGATAAGCTCTTAATAGAGAAATGTGATTAAGACATACCATTATTCAACTTGGAAGACTTCAATTGTGAGAAATATTCGCATTCAGTTCATGACCCCGAAGATGAAGTTTGGTATTTCGCTCAATGGGTAACTGAGAAGATATCTGACACGGAAAAATGCATCAGATGCCCAAAGACATAAACTTCTGCTCCTTCTATCAAAGGGACCGAAAAAGCGAAAAAGGCTTAAGTGAATCTAACCATGGTTCTTGGGCAAAAACTATCCAAGAGACCTTTTAAGGGCTAAAAAGGAGTGAAACTATAGCATGCAATCAGTTGCAAGGGTCGAGGCTATAAAAGAAAGTAAATTGAATGTGTGTGTGTGTATGTTTGTATAACAAAAGGGCTTTTTTATTAATTTTTAATGCTCACTCATCAGTTAAAAAGACTTGAAATTTACCATGTAGTTGAGTTTGTTCTATGCAAAAGTGATTTTGATGAAGATGAAAATACTGAAATAGAAATATCGTTTTACTGCGATTAAAACTAATTATGATACTCCATCACTATAAAAATATCCTTAGTCATATTATTATGCATTGTAATAGTGAACTTTAAGACATAAACATCATTAAGCCTAATCTTTCCTTATATTTTCAGACTTGTTGGCAGAAGAAATCAGACTGCTAGTTTCAAATTAAGCTATGATGGATGAACACATTGAAATAGAAATAACTTTTTACTGCGATTGTAATTAATTTTTGATACTTTAACACCACAAAAATATCCTTAGTCATATGTTTATGAATACTTAATAGTGAACTTTAAGCAATAAATGACTTTAAGGTTAAATTTCCTTTATTTATAGACTTGTTACCAGGAGCAATCACAGAGACAGTTTCAAATTAAGTTCTGATGATTGAAAATGTTGAAACGGAAATAGCTTAGTACTGCGATTATAATTAACTTTTGATACTTCATCACTACAAAAATATCCTTAATCATATGTTTATGAACATATAATAGTGAACTTTAAGCAATAAACATCTTTAAGCTTATCATTCCCTTTATTTATAGACTGGTTACCAGAAGCAATCACACAGATAGTTTCAAATTAAGTTATGATGGATGAAAATGTTGAAATAGAAATGTCTTTTTACTTCGATTCTATCACCTGTAAAGGCCACTATTATGATTTTACCAACTCGTATGAGTCTAATGCAATCAATTTAGAACATGTGGACATTAGAATAAATGAGGTGAATCTGAAGGAGATGAAGATGAAAATATTCAATGAAATGAATTCAAATAGAATGAAGAGAAACTCAGTTTTATATTGCTCAAGTAAGAAACTAGCGGAAGAAAGGACGACATTACACCCCAATGAAAACTCAAAGACCACAACGATGGTCTTGGAAAAGGAGGTACGACCTACAAAAAAGATATCACGACGAGAAAATAAAAGATCACAAAATCATGGTCATCCTACATGAATTCTTCACATTTCTCGAGAAATAACAGAGAAGATTGACATAAAATAAATTTAGCATGCATAAATTCATCATCATAATCATCATTCGCGAATAACTCCCGTTTATCAATTTATAACTAATCTCATTACTGATGGCACTTATAAGAATGTCAGGATTTTATTTGTACAATAGATATTTATTGTCATATTGTCCATCATATATTTTAGAAGGGTATCATACGAGTATAATAATTAGTTGTTAATTTGGTTAAAATTTCAGACCGCTTAATATTGGGAATATAAATAAACTCCTATATATTCTACGAGATGGATGAATACCTAGTTTAGTTCCGAATGTTTCTGAAGCTCGCTGCAAATTTCTTAAATTTTCTCTTGTAGTTGTTTTATTTCATAGCCATTTTTATTGCATGGTCTTATGATTTTATCGTAAAAGCCATTTCGGTTTATAAAATTTAATGTTGCACGCCATCGTTTTTATCATACTTAAACATATTGTATTTGAGATCCCATTTATAGCTATAAACTTCACCTCTTGTTCATCTAACAATAGGAAAGCCGCCTCGAAAATAACACCAGTCGAGGTCCTAGGAAATGGTGTTAAATGGAAACAAAAACTGAACCATTTGAATCAACACAACTGAAAACCCTAAGAACTAAAGATCTATAGAATTATAAGCCTCAAGAATTCCTTGCGTAACAAGGAAAATTGTCCCCTCAGATTTCGCTCTCTTCGAAAATTTAAAATTATTTTCACGGCATCCCATAAAAAGAACGGTCGTCTAAAATTAATAAAACAATTTGTATATACAGATATACATTTCTATTAATATTTATAAAATTTATATACATTAACTGAATACTTCAGTTTTAAAAATTGAATTTAACATTGCAAATCTTCGTAAATCTCCTGCTTAAAATATTAGACAATGCGTGTTTTGTTTTTGTATTTTTAGAAGGTCCCTTACACGGTTTCTTCCTTCGCTAGAGTTAAGTCTAATAATTGAAGGACTTGATATTTGAAGGTTCGATATATTGTCCTGGTCTCTTCTACCTGGATTGGTATTATTACGACATATCAAATCCAAATCAATTTGTTCGAAAATTTCCTTCGAATCCCTATAAAATGATTCAATGAGCTAATCCCGACTCTATCTATCTATATCTAGTTGCTCGAAAATGTTATCTGATTCACTATAAAGTTTGTCAATAAGATAGTCCTGGGTCAAATTTTGAGGGCTAAGGATGCTTTCTATCACACTAAATATAGCATCCATGGCAACAGGATTAACATATCCAGGGATCTGTATCTCACCTTTACTTCCACCCAAATTGATTATGAATTTTATTGATTGTGTCGTTTTTAGTTCGACTATTCTTATTTTCTTTGCTTTTTTTACAGTGAAGAATCTGTATTCGTCTAAAATAACAAATATAGGTTTAATTATCATTGACATTCTTCTATTGTTTATGTGGATGAAAGAAAATAGAATGAAAACAATTTTTTTTAGCTTTTTTCCAAATGTTATCACGCATGCTTAAGATAGATTAGAAAGATATCCTAATTTTTTTTCATGAAATAAAACGGGCATGCTGCCTACGTAAAGAGGAAGTGCATGTTTTTTCGAAAGTACTTTATAGGGAAGCATTTTTCGGAAGGGGCTCATTCGACTGGAAACTGAAAGTTCTAGTGCATCTCTTGGTATCACAATTCCGTTTTTTAGAGTTCCAGTTACTATTTACATAATTATTATATAAATTATTATTAGTAGTACAGAGTTCCAGATCGCTCCTTACTTACGATTGGTCACCACAAACTGTTCGATATCCACTTCCTGGTCTTCTTAATACGGACAGAATAAAAGTATTGCATTACATAAGTCACTGATGGAAAATCTTCCTTTCGGAAATTAATGTGTGAGGAGTTACCAATATTCCAAACGTACCTCTTCTAAAAGGCTTATTATTTTTTAGGATGAAGCGTACGTTCTCAAAAATATTTACATAAAAACCATACGAAAGTATGAGACAAAATTGTAAAAATTCGGAGATTCAGAGGGAAAATGGTCTAGAATTTAATAGTGAAATTGAAGGACACGGATTGCTCTTTACTAATATTTTGTCAATTCAAACTGTTTGAACATAAAAAAATCTATTTCTATTTCTGTATCGATAAATTTCACAGACTCCATCTTTAATAATTCTTAAACAATGCTGATAAAAAAAAACATTGTTTATCGATATTAGATTATTAAGAAGATTATTTGTACTGAAATACACCTTTTCATTATAATTTAAGTGTCTATAGTTGCTCCATTGTTATAAATCATTTGGACATCAGATCATCTCAAATGTAATAGTCAGTTAGAAGAACACAACACAATCATTCATCTTTATCCTTTTTTGCCTAGAATCTTGCTCAAAATTTTCCTTAAATATGAATTAGGTTTACTTAGAGTGGTGTGCCACTCTAAGTAAACCTAGATTAACCTAACTTTTTGCATGTGTCTCTTACTATGACTGTGTGTCTGAGCGGGTTTGCTGCCATGTATAACCAGTCTAACCTAAATTCAACGCACCGAAGCATAAAGTCGAAATTAATAAAAGTTAGATTTTATGAACGTACATTTCAACGAGAATGTCTTACAATTCAATGAAAAATTCCAAAGTGAACCTTACAAGATGAAAAAAAGGTAGCACTGACAAGCCACAACGCTACGAAAATATTTCGAACGTTATATTTCAACGAAAAAATCTTGAATTGAACCTTAAAAGATCAACAAAGTGTAGCAGTGACATGCCAGAACGCTATGAAAATATTCCAATTGTTACATTTCAATGAAAAAAAGTTCCAAAATTAACTTTGAAACATCAAGAGAGAGTAGCAGTGACATATTGAACTACTACAAAAATATTCCATGTCTTACACTTCAATGAAAAAATTCCGAAGTGAACCTTTAAACGTCAACAGAGTGTAGTAGTGACAAGGTAAATAATAACATAATACTATGAAAATATTCCAAGTCTCTCATTTCAACGAAAAAATTCCAAACGAACTTTGAAGCATCAACAGAGTGTTGCAGTGATATGGTGAACTGCTGCAAATATTATTGCAAGTCTTACACTTCAATGAAAAAATTTCCAAAGTGAACCTTAAAAGATAAATAAAGCGTAGCAGTGACAAGCCACAACGCTACTAAAATATTCCAAGTGTTAAATTTCAACGAAAATGTCTTATACTTCAATGAAAAAAATCCCAAATGGACTTTGAAATATCAACAGAGTGTTGCAGTGATATGGTGAACTACTACAAATATTATTGCAAGTCTTACACTTCAATGAAAAAATTCCAAAGTGAACCTTAAAAGTTTAACAAAGTGTAGCAGTGACAAGCCACAACGCTACGAAAATATTTCAAACGTTACATTTCAACAAAAAATCCTGAATTGAACATTAAAGGATCAACAAAGTGTAGCAGTGACAAGTCACAACGCTATGAAAATACTCCAAGTGTTATATTTCAACGAAAAAATTCCAAAATGAACTTTGAATCATCAACAGAGTGTAGTAGTGACAAGGTGAATCATTAAATAACACTATGAAATATTCCAAGTCTCTCATTTCAACGAAGAAATTCCATAATGAACTTTGAAACATCAACAGAGTGTAGCAGTGATATGGTGGACTACTACAAAAATATTCCAAGTTTTACACTTCAATGAAAAAATTGCAAAGTGAACCTTAAAAGATCAACAGAATGTAGCAGTGACAAGACAAAACACGTTAAAAATATGCCAAGTGTTACATTTCAACGCAAAAATCCTGAATTTAACTTTGAAACACCGACAGAATGTAGCAGTGATATGGTGAACTACTACAAAAATATTCCAAGTCTTTCATTTCAAGGAAAAATTTCCAAAATGAACTTTGAAACATCAACGGAGTGTAGCAGTGACATGGTAAATCATAACATAACACTATGAAAATATTCCAAGTCTCTCATTTCAACGAAAAAAATTCCAAAATGAGCTTTGAAACATCAACAGAGTGTAGCAGTGATATGGCGAACTACTACAAAAATATTCCATGTCATACACTTCAAAGAAAAGTTGTAAACTGAACATTAAAAGATCAACAGAGTGTAGCAGTGACAAGACACAACGCTACGCAAATATTCCATGTGTTACATTTCAAGGAAAAAATCCTGAATTGAACTTTGAACCACCGACAGAATATAGCAGAGACAAGGTAAACCAAGATACGGCACTATAAAATATTCCAAGTCTTACATTTCAATGAAAAAAATTCCAAAATGAGCTTTGAAACACGAAGAGAGTGTAGTTATGACAAGGTAAATCATGACATAACACTATAAAAATAAACCAAGTCTGGAATTTCAAGGAAAAAATTCCAAATGAATAAAGACACATCAACTGAATGTAACACTGACAAGGTAAATTCAGTACAAAAATATTCCAAGTCTTACACTTCAATGAAAAAATTCCAGTGTGAAACTTTAAACATCAAGAGAGTGTACTAGCGACAAGACACATCGCTACGAAAATATTCCAAGTGTTACATTTCAACGAAAAAAAAAATTCCAAACGAACTTTGAAACATGAAGAGAGTGTAGCTATGACAAGGTAAAACATGGCATAACACTATAAAAATTTTCCAAGTTGGCATTTCAAGGAAAAAATTCTAAATGGATAAAGGAACATCAACTGAATGTAACACTGATAAGGTAAATCAGCACAAAAATATTCCAAGTCTTACACTTCAATGAAAAAATTCAAAAGTGAACCTTTAAATATCAAGAGAGTGTAGTAGTGACAAGAAACAATGCGTTAAAAATATTCCAAGTCTCTCATTTGAACGAAAAAAATCCCAAAATGAACTTTGAAACATCAACAGAGTATAGCAGTGATGTGGTGAACTACTACACATATATTCCATGTCTTACACTTCAATGAAAAATTCCAATGTGAACCTTAAAAGATCAACAAAGTGCAACCCTGATAAGTCACAACGCTACGAAAATATCCCGTGTGTTACATTTCAACCAAAAAACCTGATTTGAACTTTGAAATACTGACAGAATACAGTAGTGACAGGGTAAAACACGAGACGATACTATAAAATATTCCAAGTCTTACATTTCAACGAAAAAATTCCAACCAGAACTATGAAACATCTACAGAATGTGACGGTGACAAGACACAGTAAGTCAAAAATATTCAAAGTCTCTCATTTCAACGAAAAAAAATCCAGAATGAACTTGGAAACATCAACAGAGTGTAGCAGTGAAATAGTGAACTACTACAAAAAATATTCCAAGTCTTACACTTCAATAAAAAAATTCCAAAGTGAACTGTAAAAGATTAACAAAGTGTAGCAGTGACAAGACCCAGCGCTACCAAAATATAACAATTGTTACATTTCAACGAAAAAAGACCTGAATTGAACTTTGAAACACCGACAGAATATAGGAGTGACAGGGTAAATTACAACAAAAATATTACAAGTCCCACATTTGAATAAAAAAAAATCCCCCCTGAACTATGAAACATCAACAGAGTGTAGCAGTGATAGCAGTACGCTACGAAAATATTCCATGTGTTACATTTCAATAAAAAAAAATCCTGAATCGAACTTTCAGAGGAAGAAAGAATATGGGAGTGGCAGGGTAAACTACTACAAAAAATATTCTAAGTCTCACGTTTCAACGAAAAACTCCAACCTGAACTATGGATCATCTACAGAATATAACGGTGACAAGACAACACGTTAAAAATATTCCACGTGTTACATTTCAACGTAAATATCCTGAAATGAACTTTGAAACAGCGATAGAATGTAGAACTAAAATTTTAAGTCAGGGCCAACAGTGTAAAAATATTCCAAGTCTTACATTTCGACGAAAAAAAAATCCAAAATTAACTATGATACATCTACAGAATGTAACGGTGACTAGACACAATGCATCAAAAATATTTCAAGTCTCTCAATTCAACGATAAAATCCTAAAATAAACTTTGAAACATCAACAAGTGCAGCAGTAATATGGTGAACTGTTACAAAAAATATTCCATGTCTAACACTTCAATGAAAAATTTCCAAAGTGAGCCTTAAAAGATCAGCAAATTGTAGCAACGACAAGCCCGAACGTTACGAAAATATTCCAAGTGTTACATTTCAATGAAAATGTCTTACACTTCAATGAAAAATTCCAAAATTAACCTTAAAAGATCATCAAAGTGTACCAGTGACAAGACAAACGCTACGAAAATATTCCAATTGTTACATTCCAAGGAAAAAAAATCCTAAATTGAACTTTGAAACACCGATAGAATATAGGAGAGATACGGGTAAACTACAACAAAATATTCCAAGTCCCATATTTCATAAGTTCCATACATCACACACCTACGATAGGCTAAGAAACCCAGCTCAGTCAAGTCCAAAGAAGTAAACCACACATTCCAAATTATAAGTTTCAGACAAAACCCACCTACGAAAGACTAAAGAAACCTACCACAGAATGAGCCTGCTAGTAGTAGAAGTATCTATATTTCTGAAAATTCCTTTTCTTACATCTCCAACTTTTTATTAGATATTCTACTGAACTACTGAACTAGTACTGAACTGAACTAGTTTTCAAGGTGTCAACATCTAACTAATCGGATTAAATTTCATTCGAACAAATAGCATCTAAAATGAAATTCTTGTATTGCTTGCAAAAGCTTTTGCCAGTGATTATTGAATGTTGAATTGAATTTTGGACTGAAAGTGGAATTACGATTTTAGGATTCGTTCGTTAAATGCTGTTTTTATAGCCGAGCGAAATTTAGGCTGGGTTGTGCCTTGCAAGATTGGCCGGTTACGGAAGCACCCGTGGGGCACAGCCCTCACGTAAAGATAAGTCTTTTTCAATTTTGATCTTCATTTCTGATTTAAAATGGAAGATAATATTAATGCATTATTAACGCAAATTCAAGCAATTAATTTGAAGTTGGATATTATTGACCCGATGTCAAGACAGGTCAATTCAATGACGCCGGATGTGGCTGAGTTGGGAAATAAATTTGAAAATGTTGCGTCGTTAGTCCAGAATATTCAAAGGGAATCGCAGTCGGTTCGCAGAGATGTGTCAAATGTACGGGAAGAAGTTGGATTAGCACTGAGAAAAATTCAGTATTTAGAAACTGACATGAAGCGAGGAAACGTAGTGCTTTATAACTTTTCGCCGCAGCATAGGGGGCGCTCACTTCTGGAAGATGTTGTCAGTGCTTTGAATGCGGGAATTCCGAATTTAAATCTCCGTCTTTATGATGTGCTTGACGCTTTCAGACTTAAAAGTTCAATGAGCGTCCGTCCTGTAGTGATCAAATTTGCAAGTGTTGCAGGGCGGGACTATGTATTAAAATCAGGTTTTCTTTTGCGAAGGTTGGGATTATCAATTAGTCCTGATTACACGGAACGTGAGTTGATTGCCAGAAAAAAACTGAAAGAGACTTTAGAAGATGCAAAGACTGAGGGTTTTGTTGATGTGAAATTACGAGGACTTAAGTTGTTCATCGGTAACCAGGTTTTCAAGTATAATTACACAAGCGGCCTTGTTGAAGAACAAAAACGTAACACCGCTCATGACAGTGTAAACCCTCCTAGTAGAGAGCAAGCTGAACCCCCTCCCCCCCCAGAATAGTTTAAACTCGGCGCCACCGCCAGATACGGGCATGGTCGGTCGGGAAATCTATAGCAACATGCCCCCTGAAGACGACGGTAGCTTGGCATATCCATCTAATGCTAGGACTAGATCTGATTCTTCGGCAACGGTTCTATCTTTTAGTTCCGCGACCTCTGGAATGGGGGACGAAGATCGTAATTTGGTGATGTCTTTAACAGAAACCCCAGCTGCAGGGGGATCGCAAGCTATCCCAGCACTAAAGCAGCGTAATCCCGCGAAACGCTGGAATGCGGAAATTATTAGTCCTGATAACAACGAACCAATGAGGGTATACCGCCCAAGACCCGCAGAGTATAGTGTCAGAGTAAACTCGGGTGATGATGACGCTAAGAGGGCGATAGTACCAAAAAAACTTTTCCGCCCAAGACAGCAAGAACCGACGATGGGAAATGAGGCGGTATAGGGAAATTTGGGCCATGGTGAAAATTCTCTATTAAATGTGTCACATTGGAACATACATGGGTTCACGCAAAATAAGTTTAAGGACCTGGTTGAAGCTAAAAAGTGAGTCTTGTAACTTAGTTTGGGTAAGAATTTCACGGGGGAAAAGAAGTCATGTGTTTTGTTCTGTGTATATCCCTCCAGAAAGTAGTTCTTTTTCAGAAGAGGATACATCGGAGATATTTCAAAAAGAGTTGCATATTTTTTTGACAAAGTTTCCTGCCGATGGATTTATTCTTTTAGGAGATTTCAATGCATACACTGGGGAGTTGCAAGAGCCATGGTCTTGCCAATTTGAAGACCATACCCACTCGGAATCTCGTCTTGATGGAATGGGTGATGAAGAAATGGATGAGATCCCTCCAAGGACTAGTAAAGACCATCGCCGAAAAAATAGGTGGGGAAGTAAACTTTTGGAAATTTGTGGTAAGGAAAATTTAATTATAGTTAACGGGAGGATCAGGGAGGATAAAGAGCGGCGAGAGTTTACTTGTTTTTTGTAAGTTGTAGTAGATTATATAGTTGTAAATAAGTCTCTTTGGCCGGATTGTGCTTGTTTAGGGGTGGTCCCGGTTTTTGGGTTCTGATCACCTGCCGATTAGGTTGTCTTTGAAAGTGTTAAAAAAGAGGGCATTAAAAAGGTCATTGGGGGGTTTTAGGAGCAAGGTATTAGAAGAAGGATTAGAAGTTAGAGATCCATTGATGCTAGAATCACAGGAAGAAGAGAAGGTTAAGGTTAAGCTGTTAGGAGATGAATTTCAGGCAGGACTAGAGAAGGGAGAAATATTGGCAAATGATGGAAAAATAGAAGAGTCATTAAAGGTATTAGTTGATAGTTTGTATGAAGTAGATGTTATTACAGCTCAGAAACAACCACGGAAGTTAAATAGTTTTTTTTATGGTGAATGCGTAGAGAAAAAATCAGAGTTGTTGCAAACATTGGAGCTACCGAGACAATGTTCATATGAGGAGAGGGAATATCTTTATAATATGTATAAAAGCCGAAGAAAAGAGTATAAGAAACTGTTAAAAGTGAAGAAGTATAAATTTCAAGAGGAGGAAGCAGAGAGAATGAAAAGGGAATTTAGGAATAGTAACAAGAATGAGTTTTGGAAAATAATAAAAAAATCAGTTACAAACGCTTCTGACAAGACGAGTATCCCGCCGGTGGAAAGTTGGCCAGAATTCATCGAAAGCAAGATGACAGAAAGAGAGGAAACGGATAGCTTGAGTCGGTGGGTGGTCGGCGAAAACCTTGCGGAATTCCCTCTAAAGGAAGAAGATTACAAACTACTGCAGCCTTTCACAGGTGAGGAAATATGGAATTCGCTAAAGAAGATGAGAGGGACCTCAGCACCAGGAGTTGATGGCATCCCAACAAGGCTGTGGAAGTGGTCTAGGGTATATTTGTTGCCTTTGTTATCAACGTTATTTTCAAGTGTCCTTAGCAAGTTGGTTTGGCCTCAACAGTGGAATATTTCAATAGTTTTACCACTTTTTAAAAAGGGAGACCGAGCATTGCATAAGAATTATAGAGGGATTCATTTAGGAAATAGCCTTAGTAAATTATTTTGTAAAGTGTTAGTGGCTAGATTAGATAGTTGGCTTAAAGAATCAAATAAGTTAATAGAAATTCAGGCAGGGTTTCGAGAGGATTATAGTGGGGTAGATCAGATATTTATTTTGTATGGGCTTATTAGGAAGTATATGAGGAAAAGGGATGGTAGGCTATACGCAGCTTTTTTGGACCTGCGAGGTGCGTTCGATGAAGTTTCACGAGATTTGTTAGTAGAAGAACTTATAAAGTTAGGGCTGCCGAGACGTTTTGTAGGATTGGTTGTTAAAATGTATTTGGTTGTTAGAATGGTATTTAAGGTAGGAAAGTCTTACTCTCGGGCAATTGTCAGTAGGTTAGGGGTTAAACAAGGTTGTACAATTTCACCTAGGTTGTTTTCCCTGTATCTTTGATATAGAAGAATATATGCTAGGGCAGGGAGCCCCAACTCTAAATCTGTCTGCAATGCAGGTGTTCACTCTGTTATTTGCGGATGATATAGTATTGGTGGCTAAAGATGGGCCTGACCTTCAAAACTGCTAGGAATGGTGTCCTCATACCTAGATGAAAAGCGTTTGGTCCTAAATGTCACAAAGTCAGTAGTTATAGTATTTCGACAACATGGAAATATAGAGGAAAGGTTTAGTGTAGGAGAAGAAATGCTTAAAGTAGTTGAAGATTCTGTTTATTTAGGATGCAAGTTTACTTCAAATGGTAGGTGGAAAGGGCAAATTGATTATGTAGCTACTAAAGGTCTTAGGGCTATATGGTTAGTTTTAAAGAGTAGTGTTTTGAAAGTAGGCCTGACAGACCTTAGGCTTCAGAAAAAGATATTCCAGACTAAGCTAGCTTCCGTAATGTCTTTTGCAGCAGAGGTGTGGGGTATGGAGAAGGCTGATAAGGTAGACCGGTTACAGTTGATGTATTTTAAGCGGTTAATGGGGGTTAGTGATAAGTTTAATCATGTAGTATTAAAAGGTGATTTAGGTTTGTTATCATTAAGGGTGGGAAGGTTAGTGCGGATAGTAAATTATTGGGAAAGGATTATAAATCTGCCTAGTAGGAGGCTAGTAAAGAATGCATATGAGGAGATGCTAGTAGATGGCAGGAAAAGTTCTTGGCCAAACCGGGTTAAAGAGACTATTGATAGTTGTGGTTTTAGTGAGTATTGGAATGAGGGGAAGGGGCTAAGTGTGGAAGTGGGGCTAGTTGCAAAAAAAGTAAAGGATAGACTAATAGAGCAGGAAATTCAAAGGTGGCAGAATCAAAAATCATCCTCGGCGTCCCTGGGGCTGTATGGGCTGGCAAAGGAGGTTTGGGGGGAGGAAGTTTACTTTAAAGCGGGGATGAGTAGTGAGGATTTAAGATGGGTAATTTCGGTTCGTGGTAATTTTTTGGGTATTGGAGAAAGGAGGAAATATATTGGGAATTATAGGATTAAAAATGGTCCTTACCAGTGTCCTATGTGTGGAGAGGAGGAAGATCTTATCAATTTTATGGGTACATGCCAGGAGTTAAGAAATTTGAGGAGGGAAGTGTTTTCAACAGATTTTGGAGGGGTGGATTGGCTTGAAAAAATTTTAAAAAGTAGAAATTTTGATGATTTTAGAAGGTTGGGTAAATTTGTAAGAGTGGGTATGGCACATAGAGAAACTTTTTTGATGAATTGTGAGTAATTTATTGTGTGTTTTTTTTGTATTTATTTTTGTTTTGTTATTTTGCCATGGCCCGATAAGGCTTTTGTTGCAATAAATATCTATCTATTTATCTATCAATCTAAACGTTTGACGTTCTACCATAACCTAAAAAGTGATTGCGTGACAAAGTAATGCATAATATATTTTTAATGAAATAATGACATGTAGAATATTAATATAAAAATATGTTTTATACATTATTATACATTCTTAACGTCATTGAACAAATTTGGACATTTTGAATCTGTTCCATAAAATACTTCATCTTGTTCTCTCTTCATACTATAGTTACGTTAGAAAATATAGTTAAGTTTAGAAATACCACTTTTTATTGAGATAAGGAATATATCCTGCCAAGTTTCTGTTTAACGGGAAATTGAGGAATCACCACTTCCTAGCTATTGCGTCGGTTGGGTAAAGGAAGGTGTGGTTGATAAAAATGTATAAAAGATACATTTTATGGGAAGGGGTAGACGGATACTAACTTTATGCCGGACTGACCTCTGGTCCGTTGTTTTAGAAATACCTTGAAATCTTGTCGGATCATTGTAAGTGTCTAAGTATCCTATTAAATATTATTGTAGTTTTCCGAGGCTTGTGGTCTACTTGGGACAGCCAGTCCCAGTAGAAAATATATACCTGGTATTATTATATGTTAATTGAATAAAAGTATTGTATTATAGCCAACCTCTCTATAATCTACCTTTAGTCCCTCGAACATACCCAGCTGGTACGCCTCATTAGTTCGGTCATAGCCTAAGGCACGCTACCAAAGTTTAATTACCTTAGGGTCATAGTTTATCTCCCCTATAAAGGGAGAATAAAGGCATCTACAACAACATCACCCAAATACCAGAAAAACCACATTACCACACCTGGTGGCATTGCGGAAAAACTGGGTCGAGGAGACTAAATAAGGTTGCAAAATAATAAAAAAAAATCGAAATGACTTTATCAGAAGGGGTAAGGAAATTGACTTCTTTTTTAGCGGCGCTCAAATTAGCAAAACTTCGAGCAGCTTTGCTTGAGCTTTGGCTATTAGAAATAGATTCGTATCCCCTCAAAGATTTGTGTACAGTAGAAAAAATAGAAAAAAGGCTCAATCAAGAATTTTGAAATGAAAAAAAAACAGTATTCAGTATTTAGCAAGTAGAAGTAAGTGTATTATTAGTAGTTTTATTAGTTTTAGTAATAACTGCAGTGTAGTAGAGCCGCATATCACCAAATAATAAAGTATTTGTACCACGAATTAAAAGAATAAAATAAAAGATAATACGTAAAGAAAAAGAAGTCTAGCTGGACCGACTAAACGTTGATAAAAACAGAAGAATTTTAGGCATAATAGTAGCAAATAGGATCCTGATTCAGCCTTAATAAAGGTACAGCCTATAGACTTATTGTTCAAGGATAAAACTGCTACAATTTAGCAAAGGAAGCACATAAATTGTGGTCCGAACAATTATAGGTTAAAACATTTCCGAGTGTTTTTTAGAAGTAGAGATACTTTGAAAATATGGCATTTTACGACGTAATAAGCAATAGAATTCCCTTTGTTAAGTCTAACCCCAATACTAGGTTAGTTTTGTAGATTCACAAGCAAAGGGAAGGAAAAGATATATAAATTTGTAATCAAAGCACTTCAGGAAAGGAAAAAAAAGAGAAAAGTAACCTTATAAGTAGGAAAACAAATGCGGAAGCTTAGTAAAAGTCGCCGAAGGAAGCGAAAAAAAAGAATTGTTACCCAGCTGTGATGGGAAGTCTGCATAAGGCAAGAAATTCAGTGAGAGAAACCGATAATCACAGAAAATGGAGGCATGGGGATAGGTCTTAAAAGGGTCTCCTTTCCCCACACAGAGAACCTTCATTTGAATAATGGTGTTAGAAAAAGTTCAAATTCTGAATTAGCTGCGCGAAATGAGTCAGAAGAAAGTTCAAATCTGAATTTAAACCATGGCTGCTTTTGAGCCATGTAGGTGTAAAACAAGCCAGTGTCTGAAAAGTGATATGCTTGTTTACATAGAATATAAGCCCACATTAGGACAAACAGAGAAGGCAATACATCCTTTTGGGATAGCTAATATTGATAATTCTGGTCCACTCTTACGGTTACTCAATGACGAATCATCCTCAAGCCTAGTCTAATTACAAATCAGTACAGTTTAGTCGAACAGACAAAATGGGAAAATTAAATGGAAAAAAAGCTATGATAAAACTTACGAAAAAGGATGAAAAGTCATTATATCCTTAAAGAAATAAAAAATATCCAAAAATAACTTCATTGGTCCACAGACAGAAGTTGACACAAAACGGAGAATTTCACCAACACATCAAGATAGCTGCGAACAGGGCAGAGATTAAAGTATACTCTATCCCAAATTCCCACAGCCATCCTCACAACTCGGGAACTTAGTGTGAAAAAAAACTCACTTATTTAAGCACAAAATTATATACTATCACATTGCCACGGAAACGAACAATTCAAAATGAACAGAAGGCTTCTCATCAAAAAGGGCTCATTGGATTGGAAATTGAACGGACTAGAACTCTTTTTAATAGTCAGAAATGATTAGAGGGCAACTAACCCCCCTCTCATGCCCACCATTTCCCCAAACACATCCAATCAAAATTTTGTGATAGCTATTTTGTTCAAAGTAGTTGTAAGTTCTGAAAGTTATATCTTTGAGGTTGACAGGCCCCCCACACCCCTAAGCGCAAGGGTTGTAAGTTATGTCCTAGGGGAATATAAGGTTTTATAGATAGCGTTGTCGTAGAAACTTCAAAAAGGGTTCATTCAATTGGAAATTGAAAGGGCTAGTGCCTTTTTAAAAGTCGAAAGTCATGGGAGGGCAACTAACCCTCCTCTCACGCCCAACATTTCTCGAAACATATCCAACCAAAATTTTGAGATAGTCATTTTGTTCAACGTAATTGAAAGTTCTGTAAATTAGGTCTTTCAGGATGACAACCTCAAAGCCCTTAGGTTAAGGGTTTTAAGTTATGCCCTGGGGAAATATAAGGTTTTTATAGAAAGGGTAGTCGTAAAAACTCCAAAAAAGGCTCATTCGACTGGAAATTGAAAGGGCTAGCGCCCTCGTTATAGAAGAAAGTGATTGAAGGGCAACTAACCCCCCTCTCACGCCCACCATTTCACCGAACACATTCAATGAAAATTTTGCGACAGCCATTTTGTTCAACGCAGTTGAAAGGTCCGGAAATTATGTATTACAGAATGACGAACCGCCCACAACCCCCAGGGCAAAGGTCTTAAGTTATGCCCTGGGGGCATATAAGGTTTATATAGAAGGCAGTGTCGTTGAACTTAAAACAGGCTCATTCACTTGGGAACTAAAAGGGCTAGTGCACTTATTAATAGTCAAAAGCGATCGAAGGGCAAATGCACCCCCCACGCCCATCATTTCCCCAAACACTTCCGATCAACATTTTGATATAGCCATTTTGTTGAACGTAGTTGAGGGGTCTGGAAATTATGTCTTTGAGTACGACAGCCCCTCCTCCCACAGCCCTCAGGGCTAAGTTTGTAGGTTATGCCCTAGGGGCATATAAGGTTTTTATAGAAAGCGTTGTCACAAAAATTTCAAAAAGGGTTCATTCGATTAGAAATTGATAAAAGGGCTATTGCCCTTTTAATAGTCGAAAGTAATCGGAGGGAGAATCCCCCCCCACCAATCATTTCCCAAAACATTTCCGATCAACGTTTATATATGACCATTTTGTTCAACGTAGTTGAAAGGTCTGGAAATTATGTCTTTGAGGATGACAACCACCCCCCCCATTGCCCTCAGGACAAGGGTCGTTATACTCTTGGGGCATATAAGGTTTTTATTGAAAGTTTTGTCGTAAAAGCTTTAAAAAGGGCTCATTCGATTGAAAATTACGAGGACTAGTGCCTAATCTATGAGTCGAAAGTGATCAGAGGGCAAATGCCCCTCCCCCCTCACGCCCATCATTTCCTAAAACACTTAAATTAAAAATTTTTAGTTAGCCGTTTTGTTCAACGTATTTGAAAGATCTGAAAATTATGTCTTTGAGGATAACAAATCCCCCCAGCCCTCAGGGCAAGGGTTGTAAGTTATGCCCTGGGGACATATAAGGTTTTTATAGAAAGCGAGGTCGTACAAACTTCCAAGGAGGCTCATTGGATTGGTAATCAGGCGCTATAGTGCTCTTTTTAATAGTCAAAGTGATCGTAGGGCCGATACCCCGCCCCCCACACACACACATAAAAACGTCGTATTGTCCCGAAATGCATCTAATAGAAATTTTGAGATAGGCATTCTATTCAAAATAGTCAAAATATTATACAACAAGGTTTTTGGGGTTGAAAAAAACCCAAGAGATTAGGGGTAAGGGTTGTAAGTTATGCCCAGGGCGTATTTAAGGTTTTTATGAAAGGGATAGTCGTTTAACTTTAGAACAGGCGCGGTCTTTTTTTAAAACGAGCAGAAACTAATTAAAAAAAAATTTCTACAAAATAAGTTTTTCAAAAAAGTAAAGAACTCCATTAAACCAAAAATGAACAAAATAGAATCAAATAATCTACCAAGCATACAAATACCCCAAATCAATATCAATAAACAAATGAAACCCAAAACAACAGAAATTAAAATAAATAACAGAGTCAAACTCAAAACGAGCAGGAATTAATAGGAGTTGGGTTCTAAACCCCTCAAAGCCAGAATACAATTTATACTTTACTGAAAAAAATCTTTTAAATGTTTTCATTTTTATAGCTTTAAGAAATCAAAAATTAATTAAGATTTTAAGAAATAAATATCAGCATATGTATATTAAATTGACAATGCACATTTTTTTCAGTAAAATCATTTGGATTTTTTCAGTAAAGTACAAATTATATTCTGGCTTTTAGAAACCATAGGGGTTTAGAACCCTACTCATATTAATTTCTGCTCGTTTTGAGTTTGACTCTGTTATTTATTTTAATTTCTGTTTGTTTTGGGTTTCATTTATTTATTGATCTGATTTGTGGTAGTTGTATGCTTGGTAGATTATTTGATTCTATTTTTGTTCATTTTTGGTTTAATGGAGTTCTTTACTTTCTTTTTGAAAAACTTACTTTGTGAAAAAATTTAGTTATCTCCCCCAGCTTCCTATTACCATCATTTCAATGACAGGGTTCAAGCCCCCTAGGAAATGTTATATAAGCATCTTACCTGAAAATACACAATTTTGTCTATTTAATTGCTGATTCCCCTGAATATGCCCTTGGTCAATTGATCATATATTCTGATACCTTAAGGATATCAAAATAAAAGCGTCTTTCCCCCAAAATAAAAGGGCATCAAAATAAGCAAAAACATAATCAAATAGAAAAATAGTAAAAAAAAGGGTGTTAAATGGGCATCTTTGTCCTAAGGACATTAAAATAAAAATGTCTTAAGTCTATTCACATTCTCAGATTTGGTTGTTTCATGATTTAATTGCAGATTTTTTACGCATAATTACTCCCCTCCCCCAAAGTCAAAAACTCATAATCAACCCTGAGTAGGGATAAGTTTCATTCAAAGCTTCTATTTCACAATTTCCTTCTTCTCTTTCTTACATTAAACGGTAATCGTCAGAGTTGGTCTGCTTCTTTATTTGTAAATTTGTTCAACTTAGATCAGAACAATATTTCCATCAGTGATAAACAAAAATAGATTGGCGATCTTACCGTACTTGATGTTGCAGCAGTTCCAACTTCATATTCGTTACTATGCGAACGCACTGGGATCATTTCATAGTGAAGTGTTTCGAAGTTCGACATGTTCATCGCCACTAGAACAGAGATAAAAGGTTACTAAGAACCAACCCTGTTTTAGAACTGCTGTCTAACTACAGAAAAAGAACTAGTTTATATATGCATGAATTCCCAACGAGTGTTGAGGTTTTTTTATGGTTGGATTCACAAGGGAAACGCTTAAAGTTCTGCAAAAACTGATGAGCCACCTACAATCTAATTGACTTAATTACTTTCAAAATAACATGCCTGAACGAAAATGGGGCAGGGCTAGGATTGGTCCGAAAGACCCCTTCCCCACAATTTGACAAATTATAAGCGTCTTATAGATAAATATGCTTACAAGAACCAGCATTATTTTAAATTGAAGTTGAATCGAAAGAGGAACACGGGGCTTACGGGTGTAGGAAAGAGGGCAGGGGGCAGCTGCCCAACCCTAGAACTTCAAATTTACTCTAGATATTAACGAGAACTTTCCGTATGTTGGAATTTTTCTGTTGGATGTTCACTGTTAGATGGTTGAAAAAGCTGGAAATAAACAGAAATTTCCAAATATCGTTTCCGGTATCAATATTTACGTTTCCATATTCAATATAGATTTTTGGTCCAATATATCGATATATCAATTTTGATATTTAATATCGCCCAACTTTAAACTTTTGAGTTGAATTTTTGGAACAAGAAGCTATTATCTAACCATAATTTGATTTGTATCAAATCGCTTTTATGTTGTTTATATTTTCTGGAAATTGGAAGTAGGATAGTGAAGAAGGATACTGGAAGTAGGTTTATCATATTATAGTATTGCAAAAAATAATAAGAGTATTGTAATCCAAGAAGATTAATGCTGAAACTAATTGATGTTTTATGATTTTTGGTGGTTATTGATGAATAAAGATTTCAAAAGGTTAGGTAGAACTTGCTAGCAATGTGGGGTTTTGTGAACTGCCGATATGACTTCAGATCCCTCCTTCCATTGCAGAATCGGCTGCCCCCCCCCCTAAACAAGATACTGCCTATGCCCATGGACAAGCTGGGTTCTAAATATGGCAGAATTTTCGTTCTTGTCCTTATCGTAAAAAGGTGCTGATAGAGTGTGGGCTAGTTTCGGACACAAACATAATTTGTCCCCATTGTGAAAATGAGGCTGATGGAAAAATTGCAGAATATATTTTATACGAATTGTCAGTATCTTGTCCTGCAAAATTGAGACTGTTTGGGGAATTTAACTTCTGCTTCATGAATTGGAAGATCCATAAACATCAAAGGCAGGTAATTCACCCCTTTATTACACTGGTCGTGGAACATAATTATGACCAATTGAAAAAGAAGGTAAATCAGGTGCCACATACTTGAAACAGCAATTTCATCACTAATAATCAACCAAACAATGCATCAACTAAGGAGGTATATTGAATGGACACTGCTTCGCTTACAAATTCGTAGAAGATTTCAATTTTTTTAAAATAAATCCTTGTTAGCTTTTAACAATGAACCTGTTGACACATTTAATATCCATAATTAATTTTTGCCAAAAACTTAACCAGATCTATTTCTGACTTAAAATTTTACAGACTGACCAGCCATCAGTCCCAAAATAAGTTTATCAGACATGAAACTGCACTGTGCAGCATTGGGAGCCATTTTGTACTGGTAAACACGATCCTTCTAGGGTATCCCCCAAAGTGGTTTGATTTGGCTTTGGCATCAATCTGAGGGCAGTCCTAATCCTTCGTATTTATTTAGAGTGCCAGTACCTTCAATACTTGATCTACAAGAAATGAAATGAGCTAAATGAACCGACAAAGAAAAAAAAGGCAGCAAACAAATATTTTCAGGCATCTTTGACGCTACTAATACTGTTTCAGCATTATTCTATCTACACGGCGAGTGAAATCCTATGGGATATTTCACAAAGAATCTCGATGAACTTCGAAGGTTTAATATGAATTTTCTGCTTATAATCAGCATCAAAACATCTAACGCAACTACTTGCAAGGCCAGCAAGTCGGTTTTGGGTACTAATGGCGACATTTTTCTCAGCCCATACCATTCCGGTCAAGGCAAAAGTTAGCACAAAGTGTGAGCCAAGTTACAGATTAAGGTATTAGTACATTTTTGAAAAAAAAAATTCCAAACCTTTTCTATCGTAAGATTTGCCTATCCCATGTCTCAAGCTCATTACTTTCTGAGCTCATTGCTATCTTAGCTCAACCGAAAAAAAAAAACAACCTAAGCTGTTTCAAACATTGAAGTCGGAAATTGCGAACCAAAGCTAGTTTTCTGTAAGTGTTAATCTTTGTATATAAAGTAAGAGAATGCTGAATCTAATCTCATCAATATTGTACGCTTAAGTTCTGCCCCCCCCCCCGAATAAACTCCTAGGTACACACTAGTCTGGACACGCATAGAGTTTTTCAATTTACATCACTACTTCACTGTGAATAAATCTTAGTCCACTCAGGAATTATAGTCCAAAACTCTTAGGTTGATTGGATACAAAATCTTCAGCCCTCTGCCCACCCAAACGAAATATTAAAAGGTCACTTACCCCTCCTCCCCCGAATTCTCCCTGAAAGTTTCAACTTGATTCTAAAACCGTTCCCAAAAATTGCGGAAACGCCATTTTTATAATCTAGCTGCAAATAGTATCTTTTTAATTTCCTTGCTACTTAATCATGAATATATTCTAAGTTCCATTGGCAAAGGCAAAACAGTTTTAGGATATCCTTCACGTAAAGTTTGAACCCCCCCCCCCCCCGCCTCTAAGACACCCATGCTAAAAGCAATCTGTCAGGCAATCACGTTCTTAATTTCTCAAAGGGAAAACGGTTTTAGCCCATCCCTCACACAAAATATGAAATCCCCCCCCCCTAAGACTCTCAAGCCAAAAGCAATCTGTCAAAAAATCTCTTTCATAATTTCTCTTGGTAATAGAATGACTGACACAATACTGAGATGATTTAATTATTATGTTGGCTAATTTTCTGCAGCGAGACACTAAATTTTGCATTTGAAGTCTCTCACAACTGCCAAATTACCCAATATATGAGAACCATTCTGTATTCCATAAAGCAAGAGAAAATCACAATGTATTTGAGTTTATGATAAAAACAATAGTTGATTGTCTTGTAGAACCAATGTTGGCAACTGTTTTCTCACTTTGGAAGCTTTGCTCTCTTTCAGTCTCTAAGTGCAATAGAGGTATGGGTTGGTTCTATTGGGTTAGGGACGTTGCCTTTGAGGCAAGGGATAATGCCTCTTCATTACCTCTGATTTCTTGGTGACTAAGGATGTCATAAAAGTGAACCTTCTTCTATTGCTGTTAGAGCCTTACTTGCAGTACTTAAAAAAAGTAAATGCTTATTGGGTTTCATGATGGGGGTTGACTTGTAAATACCAATGCTCGTTCCAAGCTGGCAGAGACAACGAATTATGTGTGGGCCATCGACTATGTTCATGTGTCACAGGACATTGGGTATTACAGTTAATAGTATGGATAAGAAATTAGGAATTTTTCTGAGCACATCTAACAAGAGCTGAATAACAGCCACAGTAGCTACTTGGCCATCACTAACATATCCTTGGAGACATTAAGAAAGTAGTCAAATATTTCCTTCGCAATTTTACTTTGAATATGTAGCTGATTAAACATATACCTTAAACATATACCTGTTCTGTCCATTTTGAATGATGCAAGCTAAATACTATTCTTGTGCTGTATTTTTTAACATGGGCGGCATTTTTATTTAGATAAAACATTACCTACTATATTACAAACCGAAAGCCGTCTTGGCTAAGTGGTTGGCACACTGGGTTGGGAATCC
Organism: Artemia sp. Kazakhstan ARC1039; assembly: GCA_029168905.1. Taxonomy (NCBI): domain Eukaryota; kingdom Metazoa; phylum Arthropoda; class Branchiopoda; order Anostraca; family Artemiidae; genus Artemia; species Artemia sp. Kazakhstan ARC1039. The sequence goes on along the minus strand of JAQQPU010003250.1, from coordinate 23,213 downwards.
TTTGCCCGAGGGGCAAGGGTATGATCCCTGGTGTAGCCGCTCTTTTTGGTTTAGGATGGGGGTCAGTGGCGTGACTCTGCAAGCACGGCCAGAGTCGACCCAGCTCTAAATGCATACCTGGAGAAATCTAGGGAAGGTAGGCAGGAAGGGTGTGCAAAAGCACATGATGGCTGGCCCCCAGCCCCCCATTGCAATTGCTGGATGAAGGGCCACGAAACAGAGATCAGCACCACCAGTTTGGACCTTGCGGGCCTAGTTCCGTCATCCTTTTTTACCTACTAATTCAGCTTATGCCTTATTGGCATAAATAACTAAATTTGTGTACAGTATTTGAGAATTTAAGCCTTTAGTCTATCGTCCCAAGGAAGTGAGAATACACCTAGCCATTAATTTCAATACAAAAAAATAAAATCAGCATTCAGCTTCAAGAAGAAACCGATTATAATACGATTATTTCGTATCTTAAAAGTGTTAAGAGACAGGCGCAGTAACATTTTAACATTTTAAGAATGTGTTAAACTGTGTTAAACGTTATAGAAAATTATGAAAAGGAATGAAACGTATTTTGACAATTTCGAATTGAAGAAAGACTCATTTGGTAAAGAAGAGTTAAAGACAGAACTAAAAGGATTAAAATGTAGTAAGACCGCGTATACAGATAGTGTGGAAAATAATTTTTAGAAACATTGTGGGTGCGAAGCAGAAGATAAATTACTGAAAATTTTTAATATGATTTTACTGAGTTTCAAGCCAATGCAATCAGGCCAAATACCCACATCATCGAGCATAGTTTGAGCTTTCTCTGGGTCCGAGAGGATTCCGACATCATCAGCGTATTCAAACTCTCTAAAAGTCTCTAATTGAATTCCTTGATGAGAAGATAGTGCATTTTCAAGCACCCAATTAATACAGTAGTTAAACAGAGTCGAAGACAGGACGCAGCCTTATTTTACTCCAAACTCAACCGGAAATTCTTCAGTTTCTTCTATGTAAACTCGAAATCGGCTCACTGACCCCTTGTAGTATGCTTTAAGCAGTTCGACAAATCTCAGGGGCATTCCGTCATTTTATAAAACTTTCAAAGCTTTCGGGAGTGATCGAGTCGAAGGAGGAAGCGAAGTCCAGAAATATCAGGGGCACATTATAAATTTCAAACTGCTGGATAATGAGGTGGAGAGCAAAAATATTGTCAGCGCAGCCTTTACCAGGACGGAAACCGGGTTCTTTTCTACCCGTGAAACCAGTTTTCACAGTTTTTTCCTCCCTTACTCCCTAGAAGCGGTTAAGGAGAATAATCCCAAAATTTTTACCGCAATGTCAATTAAACTTATTCCCTGGTAATTTTTGCACTCGGTTTTATCAGCTTTCTCGTTAAAAGGAAGAATAACTGATATCTCCCAATCTTTTGGGAAATTATTGGCCCTCCATACTTGTTTGGGGACACCATGAAGCTGCTCCGCTGTGATTTCGAGGCACTGTTTGTATATTTTCGGAGGAAGACCATCTTGGCCTGGGGCTTTGTTGTTCTTTAGGGCCTTAATCGCTTTGAGTATTTCCACTCTTGCTGGGGCGGCCAGCTCAACAAAATACGGTTGCTTTTGAACACTACGGGGGAAACCACCAGCAGATGATGATCGTGATGGGCTAAGTAGTGTTTGGAAGTGGTCTTTTCATCTTGCCAAACGCTCCTTTTGACAGCTAATGACTTTTCCTAATCTGTCTCTGACCACTTCAGACACAGTAGCTTTCTTACCAGTCGCTTCCTTGAGAATCTGGTAGAGTTTGCGGGTGCCATGGGCATGTGCTGCTTTTTCTAATGATAAAGCAGTCTTCCCACACTTCCCACACTTTACGGCAGTCTAGGCTAGCAGAGCACTTTACCTGTCTGCACAACTCTTTCGTGGCATCTTTAGGGACACTCATCTTTTTCCTTCGCTCTTCGACTATTGACAAGGTTCTGGTGGTAATCCAATGCTTGCGTTTCACTTTTGTTCGGCCTATGATCTATTCAGTGGTCTCTCTCATCACTGTTTTGAAGCCCTCTCATCTTTGCTCAGAGCCGCGGTTTTCCTCCTCATTCAAGTTTAGGGCATCAAAACTGTTCGTTAGCTCCATTTTTTAGAGTTTCCCGAACTTCTTTATCTTGCACCTTACCAATGCCAATGCTAAAGCCTCTCATCAGCATTTAACAAATGAAGATACAGTGTCAACAGGTATAACATTTTAAATAAAGCAGTGGACATTATATTTATTGCTTTATTGATCAAAAGTTAAAAAAAAATCTAAATCATAAAATACCCACTTAGCGCCCCCCCGCGGGGGGGGGGGGAAGATGGAGCCCAAATTATATAATTTCCATGCATTCTGCCATAGGTTACTCTTTTGTTCAAACTAATTTTAAAAAAAAATTCTATAAGATAGTTTTTTTTTCAAAAAAAAATTACAGAGCTATAACCCAAAGATGAGCTGAAATAAAGTCAAATAATATTTCCACCGTAAACCATCATCAATAAAAAAAATTCAACCCAAAACGAACAGAAATCACATAAACAACCAAGGGAAACTCAAAACAAGCAGAAACCATCACAAAGAGGAGTAGAGCTAACGCCCTGATGTGCCTTCTTAAGACCAGAACATAATCTGCACTTTACTGATAACAATCTTAATTTCGAGCTATAGTCCTATGTTTTTAATTCTCATAATATTAAGAAAAGAGAAAAAAACCATAATAAACAAAATTGCTGAAAAAAAACAATGATTGTGGATTGACAATTTAATGTATATACTGATATTCATTCCTAAAATTCTTAATAATTTATGATTTGTTAAAGTTAAAAAAAGAGAAAATGTTTAAAATGGTTTTTGTTCCCTTAGCCTTGGTAGCAGTCACAATAGAAATAGCAGTTGTTTGGACATAGTGTGTCTTGATTTAGTTCAATCCTCACGTCAACATTTCCTGAAAGCTTCACCAGAATGCCCTTGGCCTTTTTGGACACCAAAGACCTTGTTCTAACACAATTCCTTCCATACAAAATGCCTTGGTGAAATAAATAAATAATAGATTGTGCCCACTTTACTCTTTACTTAGGCAATGCTATTGTGCTGCCCTCGATTGATTTCATCGCAAAGGAGCAATAACAATGAAATCAAGAAATAGAAATATGCGAGGGAAATATATAATTTGGGCTATATATTTGCGAAAGAGAGGGGGAGGGGGTATAGTAAAGCGAAACGCTGTTAGGAATGATATAAGTAATCATTTCAGGCTGTTTCAAGTTCTTTTTCAAAATTTTATATTGTTTCCTTTTGAATGCTCCTAACTTTAGACAAACACCATGATCTTCTGATAATGATCATGTGCCTGGATGAACACAATCTTGCATTTCGAGAGGCCTGTCAAAGTTGTATATAAAAAAAGGCCCTTCCTAGGCCTTATCCAGTAGTTGGGGCAATTTGATCCTGTAATGATGGAACACCTACAGCAAACATAAAAAGGAGCATGGGCACCGGAACAGGGGGGGGGGGATTCCCCCCTGGAAATTTGGGACTATAATTAGTTATAATGAAACCAAAGGAAAGAGAGTAGAATAGGGAAACCATGGAAAAAATGTGTCTTGCCCCATTGTTGGCTGCCTGCCAATAGATTTTGACCCTAAATAAAGAAAATATAAGTTCTAATTTTTGACAGAGTGACCCCTTTCAAATTTTCCACAAACATTTTTTCTATATGATTTGGTTGGAGTAACAAAAAGAAAATCAAATACTTCATAGTGATGAATGGTAAGTAAATAACGATTCTTGTCAATAATAAAAGTGTAAGAGCCTAACTATTGATAACATTCAATTAAAGAATCAGCTTTTTATGGTGATCCTAAATATGTATTTGTTTATTAGTAATTAGTGAGGTTATTAGTACACAAGAAATTTCATATAATTACAGAAAACACAAGGAAAACAACTTAATAAAGGGGCAATTTCGATAAAAAAAAAATAAATAAAAAATATGCCGTCAACTTTTGCTTGCATTGCAAGAGTACACGGTAAAAAAAAAACGTACTTTCACGTTGACAGCATTATTTCACGTTTGATCAGCGTACTTTCTAGTTGTTGGATTAGCGTGAAAATAAACTTTTTTAGTGTATAGGTACTTCTGCCGTGTTTTTACCTTCCTCGAATATATGTTTAAACTCGTTCAGTGTACTGGGAGGAGCTAATGACAATCAACTGTTGCGAAAATGGGTCATACCGCGGGGCATGACCGATGCAAAAATATCGTGAAAGTAGGTTGTCCGGGTTTTGATCTATTGGGATTTAAAGCTACACAAACGAAGACCTTTCACTTGTTGTTGTGGACTTATTTCTGAAAGGTAAGTTCTTTTGATGTTTTTTTTTTTTAGTTTTATATAAGTCTTATGAACTTTGCAGATAGAATGGTAAAATTCTACTTTAGCTACTTTTGGCTATCTTGGAAAGAGGTTAGGTTAAGAAAATGAAAGATTCAGGGATGCGTCTACAGGCTAAAGTATGTACCGGGAAGGTGTTTTGAAGTATTTACCTCCACTCCTCCCTCTAGAGGGTCCTAACCTTTGTTGACCTTTAAAAATCTGTGTTATAAAAGTGAAACCTTGTTAAATAGATATTCTGCTTAAATAAAGTACAACAAAATTCTTTTCAGCTTCACAACTTTGCTCAATCCCAATTTATAAGGTTTTAAATATATGCAAATATATTTCCTAAATAAAAAAAAACCATTGATACGGCTTAAAATTCTACTCAAATAACAGGAATTGCATTTTCAAAACTAAGGCCAGAGACAATTAAGGTTAAAAGTTGTTTTGTCAAAATTTCAATAGGTCATGTGACCTGTCATGTAGGCAAATTTCAGGAGCCTCTAGAGGCAAAAAGAGTGGAGGTAGGTACTTCAAAATACTTTCCCGGGACATACTTTAGCCTGTAGACCTATCCCTGAAAGTTTCTATGTTCTAGCTTAACTCCTTTCCAAAATAGCCAAAAGTAGCTAAAGTAGCATTTTTAGAATTAAACAATGCTCTCTGTGATTCTAGGCGTTTACCCCTCCCTGGAAAATACCCAGCGGGGTATAATATTCAACGGGGGGTATTTTATGGGGGAGGGGGGTAAACGCCAGTGACCACCCTCTGTACAGAGGCGGGCATTTGTGAAATCAAAAGGGAAAGGGGATTCTTATCGGAAAACACTTTTATAATACACTATTAATATACGTAAAAATTCTATTAATAAGATTTAATGTTTCTTTCCATTTTTATACATGTTGTCAAATAGTAATTAGATAATATATTTATCCGACTTCAAATAGATTGTAGAATCGTACTAATATAAATTAAGCAAATTAAGTGACATTTGAGTTTTGTGTTAGCGTCAAGAGGAGGCACGGGATAAAAGTCATATACAAAGTAGCGTTGGCCTTTGGGTCCCGGCTCCTTCCAATGTCAAATTGTCTGATAATCGAATCCGATATTTTACGGGTGGCGCCTCATCTTCGCAGAGAAGTGTAACATAATGGAAGTGTCTTATTTTTATTCTTTATAGAAATCATGTGATTCAGAATTTTGATGTTTTTTTTTAGTTTTATATAAGTCTTATGAACTTTGCAGTTCGCTACTGCCGTTCCTGGAGATATTGTTAATCACAGCTTGACCTAATCTGAAAGCTATACATACTGAAATTATTCTCCCGCTGAATAATTACTTATTGTTACGAAGAACCCTTCCTGATTGTAGTAACCTTATGAACTATCTTTGCAGGTATGTTGCCAAGATTGAACCAACGAAGAAAGCTCTCCTACCAGCAAGAGTCAGGGAATTTTTAAACAAACTTTAAAACAATTTTTCTTGTTTTTATTGTAATTTCTTAGTCAGATATATGTGATATTGATTATATTGAGTTATATTAAAGTTAAAGTTATGAGTTATATTACATTATTGAATAATAAAGAAATAATTGGATTCGTTTGTCTTTTTCCGTAGTGTTTGTTCTGATGGTCATGTTTTTAAGTTGATACCAATTAGTCAAAAGTGATAGGCCAAGACTATTTATGCTTTTTTCTCGTCATGTAGTTGGTTTTCGTGTACAGTTTTCAATATACTGGGCAGGAGCAACTGCAATGGAAATAGTAGAGGTTTCGCTTGGCAAGTTTCACTTTGAATTTAAACTTTGTATGGTAGGCCTACGATGGATCAAGGTCTTTTCGCACTTTTGTCTACTGCCATTTGACTTGATATTTTCCCCAGAAGTCTGGATCTGTGTTTAAATCCAGCCTTTCAAACAGTTCATGGTGACGAACTGTATATAAGTAAGGAGCGACCCGGCACAATAGTCACTGAAACTCATAAAATAAAATTTTGATACCAATAGATACATCAAAATAATTGCATTTTTTGTTGATTTAAAATATATAAGTTACGAGCCTGGAAAAATTTGCCTTATTTTCAAAAAAAGGGGGAAACACCCCCTAAAAGTGATAAAATCTTAACGAAAATTACACCATCAGATCAAGCGTATCAGAAAACTCTTCTGTAGAGGTTTTAAGCTTCAATCTGCAAAAATGTGAAATTTTTTATGTTTCACCAAAAGAAAGATCACAAATGCGTGTTTATTTTTTTTTTGTTTTTTTCTTTCCAGGGGTGATCGTATCGATCCAGTGGCCCTAGAGTATCGCGAGAGGGCTCATTCGAACGGAAATTAAAAGTTCTTGTGTCTTTTTAAATTATTAAGAAACTGGAGGGCAACTAGGTCCCCTCCCATGCTCTTTTTTCTCAAAGTCACCCGATCAAGATTTTGAAATAACCATTTGGTTCAGCATAGTCGAAAATTTAATAACTATGTCTTTAAAGATGACTTAATCCCCCAAAGCCCCCCGGGGAAGGGCTGCAAGTTATGAACTTTGCCAATTGTTTACATACAGTATTGGTTATTGGGAATTATACAGATGTTTTCAGGAGGGATTTTTTTAGCAAGGGGAGGGGGGTCGGGGATTACTTGGGACGATATTTTCATGGGGGAAGGGATATTTCTATGAAGGGAGCGCCGGATTTCCAAGCATTATTTAAAAAACGATCAGAAATTAAGTTAAAAAAACAAGTTTTTTCAACTTAAAGTAAGGGGCAACATTAAAACTAAAGTAAGGAGAAGATTTCAACTTAAAGTAAGGAGCAACATAAACTTCAAGGGTCATTCTTAGAGAATTGGAACAACATTCGAACTTAAGCGTAAAGAGCGAGGTATTGACTAAGGGGCAAACCCCATCATATAGATTATAATTTGGTTCGTTTTTAGTTTTAATGTTGCTCCTTACTTTCAGTTGAAAAAGCAGTTTTTTTTTGTTTATTACATTAGGATTTGATTGTGGTACACCTGTCAAACTACTGTTTTCTAGTCGTTTGACAACCTGTTTGCTACTGGAAACGATTTAATTGTAATAAAACTGTTAGATTATAGACTATTTTTACCAATTGTTGAACAATAATGTTGGTTTGAATAATAGTTGTACATAATGTAGTTGTACTATATTAATTTTACAATTAATCAAATTGTAAAGGCTGCAATTCCAAATTTTAACTCGGAACCCTCCCCGCTCCAGAAAAAAATTATTTTGTCCTGACCCCAAAAATCCTCGTGCACCCCCCCCCCCTCCCATAAAAACTTGTATGGGTTGCCCCACCCCTAACGGCTAATCATTATGCATTTACGCTAAGGGAGTTTAATTGTACGCCAAAAAATCAAGACGCGGAGGCTTCTTTGATAGGTAAAAATGAAACTGGAAGGCCACGCCTTTCACGCCAAACCAACGAAAAATTTCGATAAATGACTGTAGTTTCGCAATAGAAAAGGGTCATTTTACGTTGAAGAATTGTAATTTCAGGATGACAGGGATTGGCTATCTCGACTACAGTGGGTCCGCCCATAACGTTAAATCAGTCACAATTTACGCTAGAATACCTTATATTTAACCCTCTGACTGAAACACGCTGAATTAGCGTCCGTTAGTAAAAGTACGCTTTTTTAGCATAAGGCCCACTTGTTGCACCATAATTTAGCGTAAAAGTACGAACGGATTTTTTACCGTGTATCCATGAGCTGATATATGAAGCCACTATAATGAGAAATGTTTCCCCTGAACGGAATACTGAAAATTTCTGTATTTTCCCCCTGAACAGATACGTCTTTTACGTTTTATTATCACGTATTTTTTTCCAGGAGTGATTGTATTTATCTAGTTGTCAGTTTGAAAAAGATTTGATTTTTTATAGTTATGAAGTATAAAGGTGTCAAATATATTGTATTTTTTTGTATTCAAAATTGAATTAAAAATATTTTTCTCAATCGTAGTTTTAATGTTTTACTTTGAACAAACTACTTTGATAATATGTTACTTTTTAAAAAACACTGAGTTTAAAGGCATTAAATATTTTGGGTTTTGATAACCAAGTTCAAAACTGTTGATATCATTAAAAAATATCCGTCCAACGTTTCGGCATTGCTCAACATAACTGAATGCTGGGAGTTTATATCTCAGTTTTCGTAAGTAGGCTATTGTTTTGTGTATTTTTCGCAATTACATACTTTTTTATTTTATATACTTTTACTTTAATTGACACACTTTCTCCATCGCCTTTAGAAAAATCTTTGTCTCTAAGCTTCACTAAATAAAAAAAAACAAGTTTTTTCGACTGAAAGTAAGGAGCAACATTAAAAGTTAAAACAAGAAGAAATTATTACGCATATAAAGGGTTTGCCCCCCCCTCCTGAATACCTCGCTCTTCACGCTAAGGTTTTTCGGCACTTTAAAAAAAAGTTACTTATTGTTCTAATTAAAAGACCCTTGTGTTTCAGGAGTCGTTTTTAAAGAATTGGGCCAAAATTTAAACTTAAGCGTAAAGAGCGAGGTGTTGGGGAGGGGAAACCCCCTCATATACGTAATAGTTTCTGTTCTTTTTAAGTTTTAATGTTGCTCCTTACTTTCAGTTAAAAAAACTTTTTTTTAATTTAATTTCTGATCGTTTTTTAAGTAACGCCAGGATACCTGGCTCCACCTCCACGGAAAAATTCCCCTTCCCACAGAAATATCCTCTGGACAATTCAATCCTGGCGAAAATTTACCTCGGATATACCCTTATCATCTCCACGCGTAAAACTGAATCGGTAAAGAGAAAGCAAAACATATAAAGAAATTTCGTATAGGAATTCTGGCACATTCACCCGGTGTATAATTTCCCCTGAAAAATTCACCCCCTGGAAACTTCCCTCTCCATGGAACATTCTCCCTGTGCAAAATCCTCCCAGCAAAAAATTCGTCCTCTCCTCCCCACCCGAAAAATGTATGCATACTTCCCAATAACAAATAAAACAATAGGCAAATTTTATATCTTAAAACCTTTCCCCAGGAGCTTTAGGGGGTCATTTTATCTTCAAAGACATGGTTATTGGGCCTTTCAACTATGCTGAACAAAATTTAATTTCTGATCGTTTTTTAAGTAACGTCAGGATCAGTTCTCATTCAGTCTCTGACCAGTTCACATCTTAAAATAAAAGTACATTTCACGGATTAATTTTTTACTTGTGGATAAACCTAGGCACGGAGCCAATTGATTTTGCGTAAAAGGAATTTATCAAGCTAAAATCTGATTACACAAGTGACTTGCATGTGATTACGGCTTAAGGATTATTTATGGATTGTGGCTTTGGATTAGTATTCAGCACTATTGTCATCTGAATCGTGCATTGAAATACTTGGACTACTTGCAATTACTTGAAAATATTTACAAATTACTGGATTAATTGGCCCACTCAAAGATAAGTAATTATTTATTTTCAGTGCTACGCTCATGTCGAAATTCAAGCCTTTTGACGTTGTTCTCGCTAGTTTCAAAAGTTACCCCCCTTGGCCAGCAATTGTTTTGCAGTCAAAAAGTGGTGCTAAAGGATTATGGAGATATACAGTTTTTTGCTACGGCGATCATTCTGAGCACCAAGTGGCAGAGTCTAATTTGAAATTACTTTCGGATAACCCTAGTGCTCGCAAAAGAACGGAAAAAGATGTTGGTAAAGCATTTACCGAATTAGATTCGTTTCCAGACATTTATAAATCGTCATCACCTACTTATCTAGCATTAAACCCAGCAAGCGTTATTGCAGAAGACTCACTGGCACCTAGCCTAATCCTGCAAAAAATAGCTTTTACCCAGGATGAATTAAATCGGACACAAGTGAATCTTACAGCTGAGATTTCCCGTCAAGTTAAGGCTAAACTATCAGACCCTGATACAGCAAATCAAGCAATTGTTATTATAGTAAAAAAAATTCATGATGCTATTTCCATTGATTACAACCCAAAATTCCAAGAAATAGAAAAATCACTCAAAGGACTATTTGCAATGGTTAAAAGCTTGGAAAGTAGGATTTTGTCATTGGAATCGAAAGTGGATGATTTTGAACAAGAAAAGATGTTGGATTGCTTAGTCATGAATGGAGTAAGGCAGAGGCCTTGAAATGATCTAAAGAAAGAAGTATCGGTTATCATTAAAGACAAGATGCTGGTCCCTGGTTTTGAAGTTAATAATATTGTAAATGTTTATCGATTTAGTTTGAATGACTCTAATGATCAATCTAAAGTGTCTCCAGTGCTAATACGCTTCAAAAATGTGGAATTAGCTCGAGTTGTTTTCAAAGAAAAGACTAAACTAGCAAAGAGTGGAGTATTTTTATCAGAATCGCTAACAAAAAAGTGTCGTGAAATTTTAAATGCGGCAAGAGATTGCTTCGGTAAATTTAATGTATGGACTGACCGCGGGCAAATTTTGGCCAAACCACCTGGTCAATCAATGATACGAAAGATTCGATCATTCGCAGATTGTGCTTAGGTATATATATATATATATATATTTTTTTTTTTTTTTTTTTTTTTTT
>JAQQPU010003250.1:0-12169 GCA_029168905.1 Artemia sp. Kazakhstan ARC1039 | reverse complement strand
TGCATGTATATTTTATGATTTAATGCCATATCTAAAATCGATTGTCTTTTTTTACTGGCAAATTAGAAACACCCCCAGTTGTAGGACGACTTTTTGAGCTTGAAAATAACCCGTTAGATGTTTTAAGCATTATCAATAATTCTATCGGACATGTCAACAGTGATTTGACCACAGTGAACCACACAGTAATTAGTAAATATGTTTCTAGTCTGAGGGAGGCTGTCAAGCGGGATGGATATTTTTCAGTGCTCCAGTTGAATATCCAGGGTCTTTGTTCTTCAATTGACCATCTAAAACAGATTGTTTCTGATGGGCTACCTGACGTTGTTGGTTTATGCGAGACTTTTTTAGATTCTAAAAATGATATGCTTTTGGATTTGCAAGGTTATAAAATGGAACGACTGAATCGACAAAAGATGGCCAAGGGTGGTCTTGCTTTGTATATTTCTAATAATCTCCCATATTCTCTTAGAATGGATTTATCCAGAAATATCGAAGGTGTCTTTGAGTCACTTTTCGTTGATATTAAATGTGGAGGTAAGGATTTAATTGTTGGTATTATTTATCGATCTCCTAGTGGCTCTATTCCACTGTTTCTACACACCCTTAATGATCTACTGGATACCATCCTAAAACAGTCGACTGAATTAATTATTATGGGAGATTTTAATATAAACTTGATGGATATAAAGTCTTCTGTATCTTTGGATTTTCTGTCGTCCATGCTTGCCGCAGGTACTTTACCTTCTGTATGTATCCCATCTCGCATAACAGAGAGTACGTCATCTCTGATAGACAATATTTTCTGTACGGCCACCTTGATCCAAAATTACGTTTTAGTGAGCGACATTTCCGATCATTTCGCTGTTTACTCTAGATACTGTTTTGATAAACTGACTATTGAGAGGACTAGTGAGTCTGGTAAGAGGCCTTTTAGGTTTGGTGAAGTGGAATTGATGCTTCTTAGGTCAAGATTGGCAGAAATTTCTTGGGGTGGTTTTGAGAGTGATTCTGATTTTTGTAATTTATTTGATACTTTTTATGAGTCTATTAAAGACGCTGTTCTTGATATTTGTTCTGTTTCACCTTCTAATCGAAAGTCTAAGAATGCTTTTCCTCTAAATCCTTGGATGACCCCTGGTCTCCTTAGGAGTTGTAGGAGAAAAAATAATCTCTGGAGGGCCTTTAAGTCTGCTAGCCCTTCAATGAAAGCTATTTGCTTTCAGCGATTTAAAATTTATAGGAATATTTATAATTCTGTGTGTCGAAAGGCCAAGTCCCAGTATTATTTTAATTGTTTTTCAGATTGTGGTAAAGATATACGAAAAACATGGCAGGTTATAAATTCTGTGCTTAGGCCCTCTTTTCAGTCTCCATCAACCCCTTCTTTTTTGGATCTCGATGGCAAAATCATCGAAGGTGAACTGAATGTTCAAGATGCATTTACTTCATATTTTGCGAATATTGGTAAAAGGACCGCTTCGGCTGTTGGTTCTTCTCCTTCAGGATCCAACTTCAGGTCTTATCTTGGGCCACCTTGTATGAAGTCAATGTTTTTGGAACCAACGACGGAGAAAGAAATAGCTAAAATTGTTATGGGATTGAAAAATTGTTCGTCGTCTGGCCCTGATAATATTCCTACTAAAGTAATTAAGTTCATACTTCCTTCCATTATTTATCCCTTAACAAAACTTGTTAACCTCTCCTTTCAGCATGGTATTTTCCCGAGTAGTCTCAAGCGTGCTCGAGTCATCATATTATATAAGGGGGAGATACGAAATGATCCAGCCAACTATCGGCCAATTTCTTTGTTGTCTGTGTTTAGCAAAATATTTGAGAAGGCGATGCTTTCTCGTCTTAATAATTTTTTTACTTCTAAAGATTTTTTTCACAATTTTCAATTTGGTTTTCGAGCACATCATTCGACTGAGCATGCTTGTGCAGTTTTACTGAATTATCTTCACTCTGCCATAGATTCCCATTTGATTCCTGCTGCTTTGTTTCTGGATGTTCGTAAAGCCTTTGATTCTTTAACCCACAGTGTTCTTCTATTTAAACTTTCTCATTTTGGCGTAAGAGGTAGTGCGTTTTATTGGTTCAAGTCTTTCTTGTCTGGTAGAATAATTTCTGTTGATCCACTTTTTCGCTCACCATCAAGTGTTGACCAGGGGGTCCCTCAAGGGTCAGTTTTAGGGCCGGCACTGTTTTTAATTTATATAAATGACCTAATTTTTGCAGTTAGAAATAAAAATCCTCTTTATTGCTGTCGTCTATGTCATCCAACAGTCTCCCTTACTCACAACTATAGTTTGCATACCTCGGATTCTCTTGTTACTTTTGCCGATGATACCACCCTTATTACTTCTGGGAGAACTGAGGATGAGGTTCGTACAAAGTTAGTGGACCTCTTTGAGAGAGTTTCAATTTGGTTTGATGCTAACTCTCTTGCCTTAAATGTTTCTAAAACTAGTTTTTTACGTTTTTTCTCATATATCCCAGGCTTGTCCTCAATTATCTGAAATTCATATATCCAAAGGCTTTATTAGTAGACCAAAGGATGGTCATGTCCGTTTCCTAGGTATCCTCCTAGATGAAAATTTATCTTTTAAACACCATATTGATTTGATTAAAATGAAGGTATGCAGAAACCTCGGTATTCTAAGAAAACTAAAACATATCTTTCCAGGGCCAATTCTAAGAATCCTATTTCATAGCTTAATTCATTCTTATGTTTCCTATTGTTCAGTCATATGGATGTCTACTCTCCCTTCTTTTCTCAAACCGCTTTCGAATACTTATGATAAAGCTATAAATCTTATCCAGGATGTAAATCGTTCGGCAACTAAACCGTTACTTGATATTAAAAAACTTTATATTCTTTCCTGTGCGTCTTTCGCTTTTCTTCAAATCCATGGTGATATTCCTAGATCCCTTAGATTTACGTCTTCTTTTGTATCTGATCGGTCAAATTATCAACGCCGTAGTTCTCTAAATATTCAAATTCCCCATACACCAACAATAAGATCTGATTTTAATCCTCTTGTTGCGTGTCATTTGACATGGAACACCCTTCCCGATTCGGTTCGAGAATGCCACTCGTTTGGCACCTTCAAAAGACTAGTAAAAAAATATTTGTTTTCATGTGATTAATTTTCTTTACTTTTGCCTGCTGCCAATAGTTTTTTTCATTTAATTCTTTTTTTTATTTATTTTTTTTTCTTGTTTTATTAAGCAAATGCTTTACATGTTAAAAGTTCAAATGCTTATGTTTATATGTTTAAGTATTAATGTTATGTTTATATTGTTTAAATCTTAAGTGTTTAAATGTTTAATGTTTATTTGATCTTTTCATAATCCCCCTCCTACATGGCCTTTGTGGGGATTTGTAGATTGTTATGTAATTATTTTACTGGTATATGGAAAATAAATAAATCTAAATCTAAATACCTGGCTCTACCTCTACGGAAAAATTCCCCTTCCCACAGAAATATCCTCTGGACAATTCAATCCTGGCGAAAATTTACCCAGGATATACGCTTATCATCTCCACGCGTAAAATTGAATCGGTAAAGAGAAAGCAAGACATATAAAGATATTTCGTATAGGAATTCTGGCACATTCACCCAGTGTAAAATTTCCCCTGAAAAATTCACCCCCCTGGAAACTTCCCTCTCCATGGAACATTCTCCCCGTGCAAAATCCTCCCAGCAAAAAAATTGTCCTCCCCTCCCCACCCGAAAAATGTATGCATACTTCCCAATAACAAATAAAACAATAGGCAAATTTTGTGTCTTAAAACCTTTCCCCAGGAGCTGTAGGAGGTTATTTTATCTTCAAAGACATGGTTATTGGGCCTTTCAACTATGTTGAACAAAATTTAATTTCTGATCGTTTTTTAAGTAACGCCAGGATACCTGGCTCCACCTCCACGGAAAAATTCCCCTTCCCACAGAAATATCCTCTGGACAATTCAATCCTGGCGAAAATTTACCCCGGATATACCCTTATCCTCTCCACGCGTAAAATTGAATCGGTAAAGAGAAAGCAAGACATATAAAGATATTTCGTGTAGGAATTCTGGCACATTCACCCAGTGTAAAATTTCCCCTGAAAAATTCACCCCCCTGGAAACTTCCGTCTCCATGGAACATTCTCCCCGTGCAAAATCCTCCCAGCAAAAAAATCGTCCTCCCCTCCCAACCCGAAAAATGTATGCATATTTCCCAATAACAAATAAAACAATAGGCAAATTTTATGTCTTAAAACCTTTCCCCAGGAGCTGTAGGGGGTCATTTTGTCTTCAAAGACATGGTTATTGGGCCTTTCAACTATGCTGAACAAAAAAGCTAGGCCTATCTCAAAATTTTGATCGGACGATATTGGGAAAAAAGTAGTTTGGGAGGGGGCCTAGTTGCCCTCCAATTTTTTTGGTCACTTAAAAAATGGCATTAAAACTTTTCATTTCCGTTCGAATGAGACTTTCTTGACGTTCTAGTCCCACTGAGTCTATACGATCACCCCCGGAAAAAAACAACAAATAAACACGCATCCGTGTTTTCTTCTGGCCAAAATTACAAAATTCCACATTTTTGCAGATATGAGCTTGAAACCTCTACAGTAGCGTTCTTTGATACGTTGAATCTGATGGTGTGATTTTCATTAAAATCCTATTTCTTGAAGGGGTCTTTCCCCTTTTTTTCGAAAATCTTACGAATTTTCTCAGGCTCGTAGCTTTTGATGGATCAGACTAAACTTAATGAAACTTGTATATTTGGAATTAGCATAATAAGCGAATTCTTTTGATATATCTATGGATATCAAAATTCCGTTTTTTAGAGGTTCAGTTACTATTGAGCCTTCGTTTTTTCTGCGTTACTATAAGTATTGAATTCATAAAACTTAACAGTTCCATGAAATTCAATTAAGCAAATAGAAAAGGTTTTTCAACTAAAGTAAGGATTAAGTTTATTACTTAAAACAAATATACATTACTCTGTACATAAAGGAGACCTCCCTCTTCTCCACACCTTACTCACTAAACAATAGTCTTTTAGTACTTTGAATTTTTTTTCGATTGCAAATTTTCTTTAAAAATTTGGAAAAAAGACAAACTTCAATTTGGAAGAAAGAATAAACAAAATCGAATTTATATATTGATTCAAACACGCCTCCTCACAGTATATACATGGAAATATATTAAATAAACACTTCCATTGACTGTGAGGAGGCTTTTTTGAATCAATATAGACATTCGATTTTGTTTATACGCCAGTGAATGGAAGTGTTTATTTAATATATTTCCATTTATATACTGTGAGGAGGTGTTTGGATCAATACAGACATTCGATTTTGTTTATACGCCAGTGAATGGAAGTGTTTATTTAATATATTTCCATTTATATACTGTGAGGAGGCGTGTTTGAATCAATATAGACATACGATTTTGTTTATACGCCAGTGAATGGAAGTGTTTATTTAATATATTTCCATTTATATACTGTAAGGAGGCGTGTTTCAATCAATATAGACATTCGGTTTTGTTTATACGCCAGTGAATGGAAGTATTTATTTAATATATTTCCATTTATATACTGTGAGGAGGCGTGTTTGAACCAAACATTCGATTTTGTGTATACGCCAGTGAATGGAAGTGTTTATTTAATATATTTCCATTTATATACTGTGAGGAGGCGTGTTTGAATCAATATAGACATTCGATTTTGTTTATACGCCAGTGAATGGAAGTGTTTATTTAATATATTTCCATTTATATACTATGAGGAGGCGTGTTTGAATCAATATAGACATTCGATTTTGTTTATACGTCAGTAAATGGAAGTGTTTATTTAATATATTTCCATTTATATACTGTGAGGAGGCGTGTTTGAATCAATATAGACATTCAATTTTGTTTATACGCCAGTGAATGGAAGTGTTTATTTAATATATTTCCATTTATATACTGTAAGGAGGCGTGTTTGAATCAATATGGACATTCGGTTTTGTTTATACGCCAGTGAATGGAAGTGTTTATATAATATATTTCCATTTATATACTGTGAGGAGGCGTGTTTGAACCAAACATTCGATTTTGTTTATACGCCAGTGAATGGAAGTGTTTATTTAATATATTTCCATTTATATACTGTCAGGAGGCGTGTTTGAATCAATATAGACATTCGATTTTGTTTATATGCCAGTGAGTGGAAGTGTTTATTTAATATATTTCCATTTATATACTGTGAGGAGGCGTGTTTGAATCAATATAGACATTCGATTTCGTTTACACGCCAGTGAATGGAAGTGTTTATTTAATATGTGGGTTTTGTTTCCTATTTATTTATATTTTTACTTTTGTTGTTTTTTTCTCTTTATGTGTTTAGTGTGTTTTTATTTTGATGTAAGTTAAGGTTTTTAAAAAGAACATTTTTTGTTTCATTTTTTTCTTTTCTTTTTTTTCCGGTGAGAAAGGTTCCCCGACGTGGGGCCGAAATATTCGGAGTATTTTTGTTTAATTAAGTGTTTATTTTATTGTATTCACTGCTTTATAAAAATTAAAACCCGTTTTTCTTGCTTAATTTTTCGTAAATGGCTTACGGGGTTCCTGTTTCTTCACTTTCATTACCTTAATAGGACACGCACTATCATAAATGGGTAGAATAACTGACATTAGATTATCAAGTGCTCTCGTAGGGGATTCTTCTTCAGAAAACACAGGGGTCCAAACGAT
Source organism: Artemia sp. Kazakhstan ARC1039 (assembly GCA_029168905.1). Classification (NCBI taxonomy): domain Eukaryota; kingdom Metazoa; phylum Arthropoda; class Branchiopoda; order Anostraca; family Artemiidae; genus Artemia; species Artemia sp. Kazakhstan ARC1039. The sequence goes on along the minus strand of JAQQPU010003250.1, from coordinate 5,439 downwards.
AACACTAACCTCCTCCACAAACTTTTGAATATTCCCCTTTTTTATTAACCTTGTCTTTATTTTCTTTTTCTTTGGTCTGTGCAACCGACACTTCATAACACTCACCAATGGAAGATGGTCAGAACCAGGAAAGGCCACAACATCCGCAAAAGAAAACTTCAAATTGGCAGAACGAACGAAAATATTATCAATTAGGGTTGCACTCTGTCCAGAAATCCTCGTGGGTACACTCACAAGCGGGTATAGATCATTCGATATCATAAAATTTAAAAAATCAATGAATATACTCGAATATACTAAAAATTCAAATATACTTAGAAATTTGGCAATGAATAGTAATTTCCATAAAAAGTCCTTGTTAATATTACTACTGAAAATTTTCGGTTGGATAAAAAGGAGTATTAATGTTTGTATGGAAGGAAATTCTGTGATACTTTGGATCTTCTACATAATTGAAGCCATCACGACTTCTGCAATAGGATTTTCTTGTCGATAAATACATTACATACATTCGTTTTAATACATTGAAGTACTTCATATAAATAGAAAAAGAAAAATATTACAATTTAAAATTGCTGAAAACTAAGTTCCTAGCAGCATTTATCACCCCAAAGTTCCTGGCGGGACTGATGAGGACCTGCCTTGCCTTTTCCAAATCTGTGCTAGAAAATATGGAAATGTAACATTTTAGCTGTATAGAGAAACATTTCAACTAATTCCTACTCCCCCCCCCTACCCCTTTCAACATTTATTTGAAGCCTCATGAAGAGGAATCCACCCTACCCTCACCTCACATAAACAATGACTCCCCCGTCATTATAGCTGATAGGCAGTTAAAGATCACGAAACATAGCCTAACTTCATCACAAACCAAGCAAATCAACTTGGTTAAATCCAGTACTACCACTGTGTGTGTCATTACTTCTTTTGCAACTGGGAAGCCTAAAATATAGTTATTGATTCTTTTAAATTAATTAGCTTCTCAGAATTTTAAATTGATTGCAAATTCGTCCTCTTCGGGGTAAAGTCGTAGTTTGGTGCCCTAAAATTGCAGAAAGCAAGACTTTCCCCTGGCTCAATCTGTATGGCTACTTAAAAAAAGAGCTTTAAAATTACGCTTGAATGGGCTCCCTCCCAATTATCTTGGACCTTCGGTGCGATAAAACCACCACTGGGGAAAAAAACAAAACAAATAAACATGCATCGACGATGTTTCTTCTGAAAAAAGGGAAATTCCACATATTGAAGATTGGAGCTTGAAACCTCTACGGTAGGGTTCTCTGATATGATGTATCTAATAAAGGGATTTTCAATAAGAACGCTTGATTTTTGGGGGGTCTTTCTCCTTTTTTCAAAAAGTTTCTCAGATTTTGGTTTTGGGTGGGTAACCATAAACTGAAAGAATTTTATGCATTTAGAGCCAGCATAAAAAGCCAATACTACCGGTGTAGCAATTCTCACGAGAATTCCATTTTTAGTTTTAGTGAATATTGGTCCAAGTCACTTTTTACTTCCAGTTTTTTTTTTTTTTTTATCACAATCTATTTGATAGATTCTCTTCTGACGAAAATTTTTGAGCCTGTCTATTTTATTTAATTTAATAGGACAATAAAAAGAAAGAGGGTCAATTTGACAGCTGGATAGTAAGTTTAAATTTTATTGTTCTTTCGCTATTCTATAATTTTTTTTAATGGCTGAATATATTAGGAATTTAAATTCGAGGGGGAGAATTGTCCAGTTATGAAGGAGATACGTTTTACATGGCCGTTATAAAGTCAAAATATGGTATAGATGAAGGCATGATGATTTTTGATGATCTCTACTCCTTCTGTAAACTACTCTAAGGCGTAGGAATTGCATAAAGACAAGTCTACATCCGTTACAATCTACGGAAGCAATCAATCTTTCCGTAATTTTTGTTTCATTCTGATTTTCTTTTAAGACTTAATGCATAATAATTAAATATATTAGTGATTAAATAAATTGATCCCTTTGCCAGGAATCCTTGTCCTTTAAAACTTACTGTATTTTGTTTCATTTTGCATGCGATTTGATTGCTCTTTTTATTTGAGTTTTCTCCTAAAAGTATTTAAAAATAAACTTATTCCTACGAAAAAAAAAATCCCGAGATATATTGCCTGTCACCCAACCACCACTACTATCTTGGCGGCTGCCCCCCCCCCTGGAAAACTTTCTGCTGGCATCCTTAAGAAGGAGAACATTGCACACGGAAATTAGGTATCCACATACAAAATTAAATAATTAATCTGTCTGATGATACAACAATTTCATCAGAGGCAAAATTACTTCAAACATATTTGGGATGTTTTTCATTTTTGGTTCGCTTAAAAATATGGTATGACCTCCTTTTTTAAACCGACCTTGCAAGTAAAATGATCCAGGGAAACACTTAGGACATTTCTTTGGCTTCTGATCAGCTAAAAAGTGTACCCAGTTAATTCAGAAATTCCAAGAAAATGGGTTTACTGACACTATTTCTAAGACCAAGCAGATATCAAATTGTCATTAAACCAACTTTTGAGGAGGTTGGCATTAAACCAACCTTTGAGGAGAACCATTATAGGAAGAAGAAAAGATTATTTTCTTATGAGATCAAAGACAACTACAATCCAAGACCAGAAGATCACTTCAAAACAGATGTATTTTTGCCCCTACTTGATACTGTGACATCTTCTTTAAAAGATAGAATGGATAAGTTTTCAACTACAGGTCAAAGTGGAGTTTTCGTTTGATATTAAATCATTCCCTGAAAATGAAGCTCTCAAAAATTTTCGTAGGATGTCACAGGACCATCTTACTGCAAACAAAAATTCTGACATAAATGGGGAAGAACTGTGCAATGAGCCAGTGGCGTATTTAGTGGGGGACCCAGGGGGCCTTCCTCTCCCCCCCCCCTCCGAAATTCCCAAAGTTTGTTTTAAGAGTTAAATGTCTTGCTCTCAGCAGTCCCCTTGAATTTTTTGTTGTATACTTTGATAATATATTGATAATAATTTAGTTATAAAGTGGCCATTGTAAGTCTGTAATTCTATTAGAGAAGCAACGCTCCGCAGCATAGCAGTTTTTTGACAGAGTTTTCATTTACTTAGTAGTTTTAGGAAATGAATAAATTGATTGTTTAACCAGTCTTTTTTCCTTAATATAAAAAAAACATAGAAAGGGGGGGGGGTCTTCAATTTCTTGGGAAAGATGGGGTGAAATGAAGACGGATAAAAAACTAGAGCTGAAGTTAGCTAGAACAAGAGCTACAACCAGAAACTAGAGCTACAGCTAACAGCTCAGATGATTGTTGCTCATTTTAACCAACAATATATGCCATAAAACCCTTCTTGAATAAGAAAAGAGGATTGTTAATGGGCCCAGGTATGCAAGAACGCATTGTTGGACGACCATAGTTGTGTTTTTGTCCCCAATCTTCTGAGACCTTGTTTCATTTCTTAATTTTGAACCAAGTCCTTTCTCCTAAGGCCTGCAAAGAAAGGAGAACAGCGACTCTGAGGTCAGTTCTCCTATCTCCTCTTGGAATTAGCATAAGAATCTAATAAAATATGAAACATGGCTGACAATTATGCAGCCACAACAGTTGAAGGTTACAATAGTTAAAAAACCCGTTTTGGAACTTAAGGTTATGAAATACAGTCAAGTTACAATAAAACGTAGGCATATGAATTATGTCGTTTTTTGGGTCATGGTCTGAGGAAAGAGGCATCAACACTCCTGTGTTAAAAAAAAAGTCAAATTAGCAGAAAAGGAAGAGGACTTTGGAGGATGGCCTGTGCACATTTTAAACACAAAATGCAATTAATGTTGATTAACAGAGCTTCTATTTTGTGTTCAAATCTCTAGAAAAATATTAAATGCTTTAGATCAGAAATGTGTTAATTAAACCACCTTTTCAAGTTAATTTGCCTATGATATTAGAATAGCTTCTAAGCCAAAGCGTTAACAATTCCTTTAATGAAACAGAACAACATTCAGAAGACACTTCAGTCACTGCCCCCATAATCAGCTTGTTTGACATTGGTCTGGAGTCCTTCGGTAACTACGACCAGATTTCTGATGCTTGTAAGTTGGACTTAATGTATAGGCACTGGAAACCAGGAAATGACAATAAATTTTCTGAAATAGTTAACCGGAACGTTGAGGGTATAGTGACAATAAATTGTCGTTTTCAAAGTACAATTCTCCAAAAGCAATTATTGTTGGTGTTCAACCCGTCAAAAAAGGTGCATTCTATACAATCTGCTTCCTATTTGCCAAATGTGAGACCAGTAAAGGCTCACGTCAGATGCTTGGAGGTTTAGTTTGAAGCCACATATCGACCTTAAAGATGCTCTCACTGACATCAAATATCATGGTAAAAGACAGTATCATATTACTGATGTACAAAAACCTATGATGTTTATCAAAATACAAGAAGGGAAAAGCATTCCATTTGACCAGCAACTGAACTTGGGAGATCATGAGGAAAGAATTAAAAACTGAACTATGTTAGGACCAATTGTACATGCTATTCTATTTTTTCGTTTTCATGAGCTAGCCCCATGGGGTATTTGTGAAAAAAGTGATCTCCTTACAAAAGGTGTTGAAGATGAAGGAATATTCAGTGTTGTTGCAATTGACGATGGATCGCAGAACCACAAAACTGTGGGAGCGTTTCAATGCATCCACTAAAAGCGCGAAATATGCATCTCCTCTAGTGCAGAATGATATCATTGATAGTATAGGCACTGCCCTTTGGGACGCAATTTTCAACAGAGCAAAAATTGCTAAGTGTTATTTGATACTGACTAATGAGATTATTGATGTTACTTCAAAAGAACAGCTTGTTCTTGTCATATGTTTCTATGATGATCATCAACTAGAAGAAAGCTTTTTTTATGTTTCAACAGTACAGATGACTTCACTGGTATAGTTCTGGCAAAGTAGAATATTAGACTCTGCTTAGAGTTTGGATTAGACATGAACAAGTTAGTTGGAATTGGCTTCGATGGAGGTAGTAGCATGTGCCCAGACAGCTGAAAGTGTTGGTACACAAACCTCAATACCAAGACACCAACATTGTTGATTATTTTCTTCAGACACTTCTCTTTTTTAAGGTAAGATTAATTAAAAAACACCGAAAAGATTTAAACTAATATTGTTTTTCCCCTGAAAAAGACTAAGTCAATATAAAACGAACACAAATTAGTTTTAAAAAAACTTTCCACAAAACAAGGTTTTCAACGAAAAGTAAAGAACTCTATCAAACCAAAAATGAGAGAAAATAGAATCAAATAGTCTACCAAGCGTAAAACTACTGAATAAATAAATGCAACCCGAAGGGATCATGAATCATAGGCAGCGGGCTAGCGGAAACTTTACTGCCTAAGTAAAGAACGATGTAGGCACAATGAGTTGTTTTTTTGGTTTTTTGTT
>JAQQPU010003249.1:47481-58418 GCA_029168905.1 Artemia sp. Kazakhstan ARC1039 | reverse complement strand
TATACCTGTGTTGTCTAGTTTATTTTATCACGATGTTAAAATTTTGTCAAGGTATCTATCTCACTTGGTTCATTTCTTTCATTCAAGGCTTACTTAGGGGTATTCGGGTCTCATGGCTGAGTTTGGACATGGAGTCATCGCCAAGAACCCCCCCCCCTACAAGACATAATCCACTGAACTGATCCTCTGGCGTCGTACTTCTTAACCATTTTTTGCTCTTATTAGTGTGCAGAAAATTATACACATATGTAATATGACTAGAGATTATCATTTTGAGAGATATATATTTATTTGTTAAACAAAAAAACATCAGTATTAACAGCCACCTCCAGAAGTAGAACAGCTTGTCCGAGGGGGTGGCAAAAATACATTAAAAATAATACCGGACTAAATAAATTATAAAACAACTAATACAAATCGCACATCTTAATCGGCGCCACAAAACTCACAACAAAACAAATTCAACTTTACCGTTAATATCAACCATAATAAGCTTCTCAAAATGAGCTACGGTACTCATGTAGTCATATTTTATAGTTGGGAGTGATTCATTTTTATCATTACTGCGATTCAAATGAATAAAAAACTGGACTTCGGAAATGAATTATTTACAGACCCAACACCGAAATTGCAAGAAATTCACAAGTAAACAAAAAAAATATCTGAAGGGGTCTCTGTTGCGAAAGTAATACCATTTTCATGAAACTTTGATACCCAAAAAGTGAAGTAATTAAAATCGGCCAAGACAGTGTTAGTAAATGACACACAATAATGATAACTACATTGCTCTAAGAGCCTTAGAGTAGCAGCAATACAAAATAAGAAATTAATTTCTAAATAACACAAACAAAACTGACATAAACAAAAACATTTCACTGAGTAGAAGATCCACTCATTCCTCATCCAAACTTACAACAAACGGTACTTATGCATTATATCTTGCACATCGCTATATACTGTATCGGGAAACACTAAAGGAAACCAGCCAAACGGGTGTATTTTTGTAAAAATTTTGGGTGCACTTTCGAAACCTCAACTGCCTCTTGGTTTGTTTCAGAAACCTTTCCATCAAAGATTCAATAACGTGTGGGATGAAAGTTGATTTTCTAAAATAGTTACGAATTGTTTCATATGGTTGATTAGCCCTATCAGATTGTTTAAAGACTGATCTAGGCATTAGGGGTGTTACTCCAACGACCTCCAAATTGCACTGCACAGCCTCTATAATTTAATTAAATAGAAGTCCACTATTGCTTCGGTCAGCTTCAAAAAGGCTAGTTAACCTTCGAATGTGGCTCCATGGAACGCATGGAACTGCATGGAACGTGGTATATAAAACAATGGAATTACGCACTGACAGTCACAGTTGGAAGGAAGTTTTTCATTGTAATCACAAGGCTTTTCGTATCTGATTTCAATTTGGTTAGCACATGTTAATTGGTGATAACTGTAGTAGTGGACAAGTAGCATTGTGAGGTGTAGAGATATCAATACTAGTAGGTTATGTGCGTCAGAATATTACTTGCAGTGCGGCAACTTTTAAATAGAAGAATTAATTTTAGAAAACATCTCTTATATTCTAAACAAAGTTGTTAACTGCACACACTTTTTCTGGGAATAAGATATAAACGAGGCTGTGATCAATTGTATTACTACTGCTATTAATTCACCGTAGCACCAAGCCCCCTGAGGCCAGTGCAGACATGCACACTCCTCCTCCATCCGAATTTGTTTAAAACCTCTCTGTTTACACCCTCCCAAGAAACATTTTTTTTATGCTTCTGAGGGTTAATATGTCATGTTAGTTCAGGATTAGTTGTGAATATGTCATGTTAGTTCAGTCAGAATCCATTTACCTACAAGAGACCTCCCGAGCTATTTTTCGGGGAGATGGGCTCATAAGTTCTAAAAAATCCATTCCTGTTTTCATCGTAATTGTTTTCGAAGGCAAATTTCACCAATCGACATTAAACTGGATACTTTCCCTAAATCGACTTTTACTCCCTGAACCTTCTGGCTGTAAGGAATGCAAAGGCACTACTTTTATTTTTTTAGAAATTTACTTCAACAGGGCCGCTGTTCTGCACATCTACTGCAAAGCAAAAAAAAAGAATGTCACAGTCTAGCTTTCAAACTGCCTCTCAGTGCTAAAAGTCTAGCTTTCAGTGCTAAAATTCAACTCAAAATGTCAGGTAAAACTCTAATTTGGGGGTTTCTTGCAACTTGGAAACTAGTTGAATTAGGTGAATGAAAATTTCTGGAATTAATTCTAGACCAAAAACATGTTCAGAGAAGGAAGTACTTAACACCACTCCTTCTTCCTCCAGATGGTACTGACCTTTTATTCCCTTTACCAATTCTTATGTTATAGAATTAAAATTTACAAAAAAAAATTCTGCTCAAATAAGGCACAGAAAGTGCTTTTAGCCTCGTAGCTTTGCTCAACCCTGATTTATAGGATTTAAGAACCCTTGATAGTCCGGGGGCCAGACCACTATAATGTGACAACTAGATGGTCAGAAAGACACAGTCAGTTTGTACCGCTCCGATTTAGTGGTGCTACATCTCATTTTGGTCCTAATATGGTCTTCTCATAGAATATGTTAAATTTTTTCTGATATATTGTATAGCCCAGGAGCTATAGGCTAATATTTATTAATTTTCCTCGAAAATCTCAAAATTCAAAGGTACATTTTCAACTAAACATCGTATCTCGGACCTTTCTAATAATTTTTGGTTGTTCATTCTTTTCCAGAATTTACCTTTCGTATTTAGCTTCACATTGCCGAAAGTTCAAAGCTTAAACTGTTCGGTGAAGCCGTCAAGAATTTTTTGTAAGTGTAGGCCAAAAAATATATGCAAAAATACATTTTTCAAATGATGATGTGACACATCTTTTACACTAGAATTTAACGCCAAATCCGAATATGAACTTTACTTTGCAATCCAATCTTAACTTCGTTTGTTATAGGCTAATTACTTATTTGTAGGCCTAATTTTTTTTTTTTGGATAAAGCGTATTGCAGGAAATGTTTTTATGCCAAATTTTGACGCCAAGTCCAACGGTAGTGTTGACTTGGTCATCATGTTTCAACTTTAGTTGCTATGTACTATTTAATTTGCTATAAGCTCTGACTTTCTTGCAAATATAGTTGTAAATCCAGATTATAATGAACCTACGAAGCTTTGCAAGGTAGTAAACGCACACGGAAGAAGCTGAAAGCCTACACCTGTAACATGATTAAAGAGTTTATTATTTTAAGTACTGTACATCTATACAAAAATACTTGTGCTGAAATTAAATTAGTAAGGCTACAGGTAAAGCCTGTCAAAATACAATTCCCGCACATCCCAACGGTTTTCCTCAAACATACCAAAAAAATCCCGCTAATCCTCATTTGAATCGTCGCTGTCGGCACCACATCGCCCACCACATGCGCAAAGAATGTTGCATGGCTTTATCCCCAAACAAGGGCACTTTTTACCACACACAGTTTTACAGTAACAAAAGGTTGAAGCCTTGTTGACAGATGGAGGTCAGCGCTGAAGTCACTGGACTGACTCCTAAAGTGTCGTGATGGGTCCAGCTAAACTCAAGTGGGTTGAAGACATAGGGCTTAGGAATCACAGCCTGAAGAATAATGCTCCACTGAAGTATAGCTCTCTTGACGTGATATACGAAAAAACCATCTGTTGGGGGCAAGCTGTTCAAGTTCTTTTTTTTTCTGGGAAATAAATGAATTCGGAGGTCACTGAGAGAATCAAATTCGGACTGTTTTTTTGCTATATATCGATACAGCCAATTTCGTACAGATACGTACTGTATCTGTACGAAATTTGTGCTATATATCGATACAGCCAATTTCGTACAGATACGCAAGATTTCGGGCTCGTACATAATGATGTTTTTGATATCACTCCTCACTTTCAGTGTAAGATCAGCAATTTCTTGAATGAGCTGTGATATAACAGAAGATGTAGCCAATGTTTTTTTGCCCTTCGAGAAGAAAAAACTGACCATATCACATCCATTAATGCAATGTAGCAGTCCTATCGACTCTAAAACAGCCCACGATGTTCTATTCAAAATTTTTTGGATCGGAAAGACTGTCACGGATCTGAACGTAGAGCTCGGGTTCATAGCCTGAGTCACATCTGCAGAGGAATATTTCGCGATAGTTCCGTAATAAAATGACAACAATGTCTGTGTCATTCGCTTCAACAATTACTTGGGAACATACATTTCTGTAGTATTCGGCGACATGGAGAGCAATACACAAGTCTACTTCTTCATGTGTGCTGCACAAGTTAGCTTCGTAGTCCGGGTTCGGATCTAAAGTCATTTTGGATGGGACCAGTTTTAGCACCTTCATTCTGTCACTGAATCCACCAGAGAGGTAAATGGTAAATCTTAATTCAGGAAGACAGACATGGCTCCACAATTCAAAAATACATTCGATAAGTCTTGCCTTACTCTCTGACTGCATAAGCAAAATATCCCAGTTTTCTAGCACCATGCTCTTCGTAACGACAAAATTCTTCGTCACTGTATTTCCTCTCCGCTCATGACATCCACTACTGTCTTTTAGAACAACAGGATTCCCGGAAATGTTTACAAGGCCGAACACTCCGTCATACCGGTCAGCTACAATATGCAGCTCGGTTGTAGATTTTGGGAGTCGATTTAAGAGCCCTGCAAGGATTCGTTTCGAAAATGCCTCAACGGTTTCGGTTTTGTCTGGCACTTGTGACCGGATTAACGGCATGAAATCTACCACCACACCAGTTCCCGTGATCGTGTTAATCGGCTACGCCAAGTTTCTAAACTTGCAGAGGTGTGCGAATGAACTCGAGAAAAACTTGACTTCGTACCCGATCGAAGTTTAATAAGTTCACTAGCTACTGCTTCAAATATTGCTGGGGCGTAGGGCAAAAGTTCGTGTGGCATGATCTTCCTTAGCATCTCAAGCGTAGATCCTTGACTAGAGCCAACAGTAACCAAAATCCTTTTAACAGCTTCCAATTCAGCATAAACGCTGCTGCCGGTCTTGGTCATTGAACGTTTGGCCTGTTTTGTTTCGCAAACTATAGTCTTTATTTTAACCTTCGAAAAGGGGTTGGGTTTTCCATCGAAGTATGCTTCCAATGCTTTTAAACCACTAGCACGTGCACTCAGGAGGCTCTTTGCCACTGCTTCATCAGCGACTTGATTTGAAATGATATTCACCAATGATTCCTCATCACATGTAAAGGGATCAATATGGTCTTCGACAACAGAGACCAAATTACTGACAAGGTTTTCTCGGCGTTTCTCAAAGGTTCCGTTTTTGCTTCCTTCACCATCGAATTCACTCATGCTCTCAATTCCAGCAAGTCGATAAAGGGTAGAGGAAACCTCAGCACATAATGGTATGGTGGTAGTCCACTTAGCAACTGCCATTGAGTTCAGTGTGATTCCCTTTATTCCTCCCTTTTGTTTTGATTCAAGGTTGAGTATGGATTCCAGTGCATGATCTGGGGAAACACAATTCATCTTACAATTTTTCCGCTTCACGTTGAATAGTCCTTTGAGAAAGATCATGCAAGCTAGGTGGCAAGGTTTTCATGTCACTCAAATACTGGAGTAGGCATGCAGTGTACTTATAATACCCTGCAGCTGTCAAATACGGCAACATGAGGGTTACACCCATAATATGACCTTCCCAGTCTCCCCCCGCTCTGCCATCAGGAACTGGAGAAGAATCAGCACAAGATCCATATACTCCATCCACGGTTTTTGTCACGCGACTTGTTGAACTGGTTCATCAAAGGCTTCATAGATTCCAAGTGTTTGCCTAGGTTGTCAAAGGACATTAAATCTGACAGCTCATCAAAAGTACTCGCTTCTTTGTCTGATTCAATGTAATACTATTCAAGAGCATTCCAATATACTCTATACAAGGCCTTTACTACGATGATGTGAGCCTCCATACACCTGTAATAGAGTTTTCCAGTCATAACTTTTTTAGCAGTTCCAGAGAGTAAGATGCCAGCCTTACTAAAGATTTCTTCAAGCCCCGAGCCTTTCATGAGGTAACCAATCACACAAAGGAAGTTCATACACAGATGCAATCCACCCATTCTTGGAATAGCATCACTGAATGCTTGAGGCTGTTTCTTTTTTAATGCGATAATGATCTCGTAGATAGCTTGGTCACACGTTATTACAGTATGAGGTAACTTCAGCGCGTGAGTTGTACGACGCATAATGTTTATTGCCTCTTCAACAACTGCTGGATTAGATGGGGGACTTATAATGACTAGTAGGTATCCGATAAGAGTAATAGGTATCACTTCACTCTCTATCTGGCTTGCATAAAATAATTTGAAACTGGGCAATTCTGCGCTGGAGTCAATAACAGTGGCATCGATAAGATTGGTTGGAATATACTTACAGAGCGCCCAGGCCACAAATATGGACTGAATTGGAACAGTCACTAATATCTCTGAGAGTGAGTTTTGAGTCACCAAGGACTGTTTTTCTTTTCAGAAATGTTTTGCCAAATTTACCGAACAACAAAGATGACGTCTTAAGTGATCTGTTTTCAAACACTCACAGTCACTTAATCTTTCACAACTATATTGAAAGGTTGGCTTAACAGAGGGCAAACTTTGAAGATGACCAGGGCAGTTTCTTGGCTTAGGATTTGTAGGGAGACTGTCACTGTCCCATTCTTATCAGCAGATAAACTGAAAATCAGTCAGCATTGTAAATACAATTTGAATTAACACCAAAAAAAAAAATTGTTATTTGGTTGAAAAGTAAAGTTCATATTCGGATTTGGTGTTAAATTCTTTCATAAAAGATGTGTCACTACATCATTTTGGAAAAGTGTATTTTTCAGCCTATACTTTTTCAAAAAATTCTAGGCGGCTTTACCGAACAGTTTAAGCTTTGAAGTTTACGGCAATGTGAGGCTAAATACGAAAGGTAAATTCTGGAAAAGAATGAAAAACACAAAAGTTATAGAAAGGTCCGAGATACGTGGTTTAGCTGAAAATGAACCTTTAAATTTTGAGATTTTCGGGGAAAATTAACAAATATTAGCCTATAGCACCTGGACTATACAAGATATCGGAAAAAATTTAACATATTCTATGAGAAGACCATATTAGGACCAAAATGAGATGTCGCGCCACTAAATCGCAGTGGTACAACCTTAGAAAAAGAAACAGTCTGTACACGTTTTATAGACCTAAAAAGGGCGTTTTTTTGCTTTTACAAGGTCAAGCCGCGATCTCCAGCTTTGCCACGACCCATATTCGGATTTAACGTGGTCGATATAGTCGGAAACTACTGTCAAACTGATTGCGTCTTTCTGACCACCTCAACTCAGAAATAAACGTCGACATACGNTTGCGTCTTTCTGACCACCTCAACTCAGAAATAAACGTCGACATACGGTTTAGTGGCCCCTGGACTATGATATGCCTCAAAAGTGTACAGGAATAGTAGGATTTGTATTTTGAGAAACTAAAGCAAATGAAAAAGAGACTGAAGTCCCAAATTAAGGTAAATATTTTTTTTCAGCATTCAGATAAGTATAGACCTGACATGTATACACTCTTCTAATAAGCCCTAAACCAAGAAAAGGGTAGACATAGTAAATTTAAAAAATCTTCCCAGGAGTATGTTTTGGCCCCCGGATTCATTCCTGGATGTTTCATTAACCTAACTCAACTAGTTTCCAAGCGAGCAAGAAGCCCCTAAACTAGAACTTTACCGAAAATCCAAACATTCGAATCAAATTGTTTATCACGAAAAAATCATACTTCGCTTCATGAAATCGTATATTTTTGTGATTGTAATAGTTTGCTAACACAGGGAAAATGGTCAACGTTTCAATGCTCTGCCTGATTTTTAGCAGTTGGACAGGACAGTAAAGTATTGAGAGAAAAATTATGAAAAGTAAGGAAAAAAGTAAAGTAATTACGAAAAACAAGAGACATACGGGTTTAAAGGGATAATTCCAGGAGGATTCCCAGGGGGATAAGGACTATTATGTCTAAATTTGGCCATCAGATCCAACTACGCCCTAAGCGATAAAGCTTAAATAAATGAGAGATACAGAGAAAATGGATTAACAAATAATCCAAAACTCAAAATAAAATATACAAGGCATAGAAAAACTATCAGCTTCCCTTTTCTGCATGATTACCTGCAGCAAGTTTTCCTGGAAAACTTAAAAAAAAAATTTTCGCATGCTGACCAATGGTCTACGTTGCACAGATATCGACCACCGGATTCGATGCCTTCGGCCGGAAGTGCAATGCGCGGTTGGGGGCAAATCATCCGACACTTTCGTGTTTTCCCTCTAGACTTCTCCAGGTACCCATTCAGAGCTGGGTCGACTCTCCCATTCCAAACCAAATAACCAGCGACACCAGGACTCGAACCCCTGACCTCAGGGTTTCAAGTCCGTAGCGCTAACCACGGGTGAAAGGATGAATTTTAATATATAAATTATTTAATTAGAATTAAAATAATTTTCAAATTCTGATATCTTCACCAAAATCTCTGCTTAGGTTTAAACTAAAAGTTAGAATTCATTATCAAACAGTTCGTAGTAACGAACTGCAAGTAAGGAGCGAGCCGGCTCAATAGTAACCGAAACCCTAAAAAATGGAATTTTGATACCAATAGATGTATCAAAAGAATTGGCATATTATGCTAATTTCAAATATATAAGTTTCATTAAGTTTAGTTATACCTATTAAAGGCTATGAGCCTGAGAAAATTTGCCCGATTTTCGAAAAAAAGGGGAACATCCCCTAAAAGTAATTGAATCCCACCATCAGATGAAAACCCCACCATCAGATTCAGCGTATCCCTGTAGAGGTTTCAAGCGCCTATCTGCAAAAATGTGGAATTTTGTACTTTTTGCCAGAAGAAAGATCAGGAATGTGTGTTTTTTGTTGTTTTTTTTTCCCCAGGGGTCATCGTATCGACCCAGTGGTCCTAGAATATCATGAGAGGTCTCATTCGAACGGAAATTAAAAGTTCTAATACCCTTTTTAAGTGACCAAAAATATTGAAGGGCAAATAAGTCCCTTCCCCGCCCCTTTTTTCCCAAAATCGTCCGACCAAAATTTTGAGATAGCCAAATTGTTCATCATATTTGAAAGGCCCAATAACCACGCCTTTAGATATATTATGAATCCCCCACAGCCCCAAAGGAAAGGTCTAAGTTATAAAATTTGCCCATAGTTTAAGCATAATATTTGTTATTGGGAAGTATGTATACATTTTGGGGTGGGAGGAGGATGAATTTTCTGCTGGCGGTTTTTCCACGGGAGAATTTTCCATGGGGATGGAAGTGTCCAGGGGGTGAGCTTATCAGGGGAAATCCTAAACTGGGGAATTAGCCAGAATTTCTATACAAAATTCTATTTATATGTATTGCTTTCTCTTTTCCGTCTTAATTTTACGCGTGGAGTTGTTAAGGACAATTGTCGGGGTCAAATTCTCCCTAGATTATTTAAAAATGATCAGAAATTAAATAAAAAAACAAGTTTTTTCAACTGAAAGTAAGCAGCATCATTAAAACTTAAAGCGAACAGAAATTATTACATATGTAAAGGAGATGTCCTTCTCTCAACACCTCGCTCTTTACGCTAAAGTTTGAATTTTGTCCCAATTCTTTAAGAACAACTCCTGAAACACAAGCAACGTTTATTTCGAACAATAAGAAGCTTTTAGGGGGCAATCCCCTTCATATACGTAATAGTTTCTGTTCGTTTTAAGTTTTAATGTTGCTCTTTACTTTCAGTTGAAAAAAACTTGTTTTTTTATTATTTAATATTGAAAGGAAGGCAAGTAAGATATTTAATAGTATAAGACTAACTGAGTTAGTCTTATGTAGTTAAGCTAATAATATAATTTTTGCAAAATTGAAATTTGACCCCTTAACTAGGATTTAACATTCTATTAAGCGTAAAGACACTCTCAGGCCTTTAAATTTAGCGAATTCAAGAGTTTTTAAATCTAGCAACAGTATATCTGATTAGACAAATTTTATATTGTGTTCGGAAATAAATTTAGGTTTCCGTTTTAGCAATGTAAGCTTTAATTATTTAATAACAGAATATTAATAATACTGGTCGGGTATAAATTCACGTTTCTGTCTACGTCTGTCACGTTTCTGTGTTAGAACATGAGAAGTGGGGGGGGGGGGGGGAGTGGAAGGTGATCTTTAAGATTTCTATGTAGCAAGACCTTATGCTTTTAGTAATGTAAGCTTTAATTAGTTAATAACATAATATTAATAATATAATCTAGTATTTGACCTTACTCACCTATTCAATCACCTATGACAAAAACAGAAAATACAACTGGATCTCCTTCCTAAAATTTTGCGTCTGATGCGTTGATAGGCCTACAGGTCGGAAATAAATTCAGGCTTCTGTCTAGATTCAGAAAGGGGGGGGGGGGGTGGACCTGCAGAAGTCCATTTATTGAGACTTTTTTTTTGCAATGTTGGCTTTAATTAGTTAATATTTGAATATTGATAATAAAATTACCAAATAAACAACAGTAAAATCCTCAATTTTTTTTACACTATTTGCATATAAATTTTTTTACGAGTTTCTATTATATCTATTGACATAAAAACAATATTTTTTTTTACGGCTTAGAGTAAACCGTACAAACAATAAAACATATCCTATTTAAACGAACCACTGAAAATCCTGAAATGAACCTCTAAATTATCCCTTAAAAAAAAAAAAAAAAAAAAAAAAAAAAAAAAAAAAAAAAAAAAAAAACAGCAGCAAACAAACAAGAAATTGAAATGTTTTTTTTTTTTTCATATGAAAATTTCAAATTCTTTAATCTACTTAAAAAAAACCCTGCTGTAGCAAAATCCTATCCCCATGACTGCCAGAATTCGATTTCCTAA
>JAQQPU010003248.1:21396-60527 GCA_029168905.1 Artemia sp. Kazakhstan ARC1039 | reverse complement strand
AAAGAACAGGTTCTAAAATGGTAATGGTAACAGTTGACAAAAATAAAATAAGCCAAATACAAAGCTGAGTATTTCAGCTATATCAGTGTTCTTTATCAAAAAAATTTATCAGAACTTGATTTAAATAAAAGAAAAAAGATTGAATTCTGGAAGAGTACCCCACCTTTATTTGACAATAGCTCATTTCATTTTTGTTGCCATTATACCTTCTGATGTTGAATTACACAGTCTTAGAATTGAATTTTATATAAGTATTGGCTCTAGGGAATTTCCTTTACAAAATTGTCACTTTTTATATTTGTTCCAGTTAGTAATAGTTAACCTGAAAATTGAGTTTAATTGAAATCTGTTGTAATCTCTTGTATCATAAATATATATAATTAATCCCATGTCAATCTGTGATAATGGTATCTTAGCTCTTTCTTTTCATTATTAAAAAGTTAATAAGGCTGCTTCTTACTATGCTTCATTCTGAATCAATTGGACTTCAATTGCTATTGTCAAACAGGAATGCCACCTTTTCAGATTTTCTTTGCATTTGATTTACACAAGGCCTAACTTTCAGAACCGTTTTGCACCGATAAAATCAGCACTGAGGTTTTGTGAAATAGTTCCTAATTTCAACTCTAGAAATACCTGGGAGGAGAACTTATTTGACTTGGCTTATAATTTTATGTGTGAAATTTTATTTTCGTCATGCCTGCTGGGAGGTGGTTAGGAGATGGAAGATTTCACTCCCTGCCAAATTGGCCTAAGTGTCCCGTCCCTATCTGAAAAATCGTATAGTTTTGGCCTCGAAAATTTTCTTTTTGTTCTTTTTGTTTGGCCTCGAAAGTTTCTGTTCCTCAAAAAAAAAAAAATTGGAAAAACACCATTTTTCTATAATATTAGAAGGTACATTAATCATTAGATTTATAATCTTCCCAAAAAGTTGGAAAAATATAATTTAGCCCTTTTCTATAGTTCAGAGAGTGATAGGCAGGTATACTAATAATCTTCACTCAGCAAGTGTCATCTGAGCATAGCAGGACTGCAAAGTGATAGGCATTCATTAATATCTAAAACTAGAAATAAGAATTGTCTGCTTGAACCCATAGCTTTTTTACCGAAGAAAAAATAGGAATACTACATAAAACAAAAGTTTAAGGGTCGGGGGGGGGGGGGGGTAGGCTCACCATATGTTTTTAAGAGTCTAGCAAGAAACCAAAATGCAAAATGGAAAAATATCATGTATTATAATGCTTTTAGGAGGAAGTTAGTAGTGTCCAGGGGCGAATCTCCAGCATTTTTATTGGGGGGGGGGCAAGGGGGGTCCATATCCAGATAGTCAAAAGACATGGGATGTATAATATTTTTTTTTTCACATTATTGGGGGTGGCAACTGCCCCCCTCCCTTGCCACCCCCAAACGACGCCCCTGGTAGTGGCTGATGTGTTCTAAAATCTATTTTCCAAAGTGATAATGATTAGCATTTTAAGCCTACTTTTACTTTTGTTTCTTTTACTTTTTCAATAATAGTTCTATTTATGTGCATTGGTGTCAATATTTAGTTGAATGCATCGATAAATAAATAAAAGATCCAATTTTGGTACATAATTGTCTAATTTTTTATAGTGACTGTGACCAGGGACGTACACGGGGGAAGAGATTCGAGGCCGAGCTTTCTGAAATCCTAAATTTTCTTTAATTTCTCCTCATATCTTGTTGAAATTATCAGTGACGTTTTCATTATTGGGCCCTCCGAAGGCAAATTGTATCATTTTCCCCTTTCTATGGAAATTCCTGAGTACATGCTTGACTTTGGCCCCTGGTCTATGATCCCCAGGCGGGAAAATGGCTGTAGAAAAAATATATTTGTTTTAAGTATCTTTATTTCTTTTTTAGGAATTAATTTTGTCATAAACTTTCTTACATCCTTTGCTTTTGTCTTTCATTTTTGTCTAAATTTGAGTTCCGACTCAAATTGTACACCACATAAGGTTTAGGAATATGTGACAGTATATAAGGAACTCTCTGTCTCCCCCCCCTTAGTTGCCCAGGTGATTACGTATTTGATTATTTACGCGTAGATCGAGCAAAGGACACACAAAATGGTCAAATAGTTGCGCTGAAAAAAATGAGGATGGATCGAGAAAGAGATGGCATGCCTGTGAGTGGCATTAGAGAAATCAATATTTTGCTGTCATGTCGACACCAGAATATAGTTAGGCTTCATGAAGTCGCTGTCGGTAAGTGTTATTTTTACACTATTTTATTTTGTTCTATGGACTGCTAATAGTCACCAGAGAAAGCAAAGAACTCTCCAGAAAAAAAAATCGGTGAAAAGTTCTCAAAAACCCACTTTTCAAAGCCTGAGCTCACCCTTCCCTTCGGAAAAATATTCTCCTCCTCCCCTTCCCTATAAGTGTCTAACCCGTCTGCATCTACATACCATGTATATATTATCTTTATTTTTTTGTTAAAAGATAAATTATCTTTTGAAAGTTAATTACATTTGAAAGATAAATTGTTTATCTTTATAAAACTTTTATCTCTATATTATTATTATTATTTATTGAAAACCTGTCTTATTACAAAAAGGAAATGACAGAGCACCATAAAAAAAAAGATCACTGTGCAACTATTACATTGTAACTAGTGTAGATGGAGTTGGTTCCAAGCATGTTTTAACAACAAAAATGAGGGAGCACAACAGAAGGGCACTATACTTTCTAGGACGAAAGACAATTAGAAAACTCAGAAATAATGAAGAGCACACTCACTTGTAACAAAAATGAAGAAGAGGAGCTATGACAAAGTTTCTTTCTCTGATGTTTGCTGAAAACGCAAAAATTTGCTCACAAAATTTAAATGCAACAGTTTTTTCCATTTTTGCTCAAGAATTTTCTCAAAGAAATATATATGAAAAATATTAACTTGATCTATATTCATTAAGCGAGATTTTCAAATAAAAAGAAACGCAACTATTTCAAAAAAAATTCTCGCTGAACGGCTCCATATTTTTTCGGAAACATTGGCATCCATGGATGTTGTGGCCTAAAAAAAACAATCTAGATAGGTCAGAAGTTTGTGAAAATTCGTTAAGAGCCTTAATTGTAGAAGAAAAAAATTATGTGAGTGACGTCATTTTTATATACATCAGTATGGCAATGACGTTGTCATAGTTGTCACACTGAAAAATTGAAGATTTTCATGTACGGAGAAGTTTAAATTAAATTGCTTAAAGAGCGAAAACTGGTAACTGCAAAAATATTTTCACATATTTTGACAGGGATTACATCAATTCAAAAACCTTTAAAAAGAAAAAAAAAAGTGTGAAGCTTAGTAGAATTAGAAAGCTGACAGGTCGGTAAACAGTTGGAGGAAGAATATAGAAAGAGGGAACATACTGTAAACATGGCCTTCAAGTTTTTGGAATTCATTAAACCCTTCTGCAGTATACTACCTGAAATCACCAAACCTGAGAGAAGGGTTCAGTTCAAGGAAAAAGTTTTTTGGACAGCGATTACCCTTTTCATATTCTTGATTTGCTGCCAGATACCACTTTTTGGTATCATGTCTTCAGATTCAGCAGATCCTTTCTACTGGATTCGAGTTATCCTAGCCTCAAACAGAGGAACTTTGATGGAACTTGGAATTTCACCAATTGTGACCTCTGGACTAATTATGCAATTGCTAGCTGGAGCCTAAATGATCGAAGTTGGAGATACCCCGAGAGATAGACAACTCTTCAATGGAGCACAGAAACTATTTGGCATGATTATTACTGTCGGCCAAGCAATTGTATATGTGATGACTGGCATGTATGGTGATCCAAGTGATATTGGCTTAGGAGTTGGTCTTTTGATTGTCATACAATTGTTCATTGCTGGTTTGATTGTACTTCTTTTGGACGAATTTCTTGAAAAAGGCTACGGACTAGGATCAGGAATTTCTCTTTTCATTGCAACAAATATCTGTGAAACAATTATCTGGAAAGCATTCAGTTTCTATACAGTCAACACTGGAAGAGGTACAGAATTTGAAGGTGCAGTCATTGCTTTGTTCTATTTGCTAGCCACCAGACAAGACAAAGTCAGAGCATTGCGTGAAGCTTTCTGTAGGCAAAATTTACCCAACCTCTTGAACTTGATGGCAACTGTCCTCGTATTCGCCGTTGTTATCTACTTTCAAGGTTTCCGTGTCGATCTTCCAATTACGTCAGCCCGCTACAGGGGCCAGTATAGCAGCTATCCCATCAAGTTGTTCTACACTTCGAATATTCCTATTATTCTTCAATCCGCCCTTGTATCAAACCTCTACGTTTTGTCCCAGATGTTGTCTGCTAGATTTGCTGGTAACTTTCTTGTAAACCTACTTGGTGTATGGTCTGAAGTTGCGGGTGGAGGACCTGCTCGTGCTTATCCAATCGGAGGTTTGTGTTACTACTTGTCACCCCCTGAAAGCTTGGGTAGCAAAGCGGATGATCCAATTCATGCCTTAATCTACATTATTTTTATGCTTGGATCCTGTGCTTTTTTTCCAAATCTTGGATCGACATTTCTGGATCATCTGCTAAAGATGTTGCCAAGCAACTTAAAGAGCAGCAAATGGTAATGAGAGGTCATAGGGAGAAGTCGATGATCCATGAATTGAACAGGTATATCCCAACGGCTGCTGCATTCGGGGGTCTTTGCATTGGTGCTTTATCAGTTTTAGCTGATATGCTTGGTGCCATTGGCTCAGGCACTGGTATTCTGTTGGCTGTCACAATTATATATCAATATTTTGAGATATTTGTAAAGGAACAGTCCGAGGTTGGAGGAATGAGTTCAATGTTCTTTTAAAAAGTGACCTTATACGACAAATGTTTTCCAGTGGGAGTGATTTCTGGATTATATTTGAGACTACTGCGTCTTTTCAGTTGCTCCCGTAGAAAAAGAATGTGCTAAAGAAACGTCAGTGAAAAGCCTCGGTTCAAATCCCAATATGATGACGACCCATGCCTGCCCCTCGACCAGATTTCTGAACGCGAATAAACCAGTACGAATTGGATTTTCGAACGTAAGGACCATGTCGGCCCTTTCAAAAACTGAACAAGTTCTACAAGAGTGCGAAAACTTTCGGCTAGATATCCTCGCAGTGGCCGAAGCACGATGGAAAGACTGTGGAGAAAAGAAGCTCAAAACAGTAAACAGCAACATGACTTATACAGTTCTGTACAGCGGAAAAACGGACAGACATGCAGCTGGAGTCTCAGCTATATTGAACCCAAATGCAGCAAAGTCTCTCTGCTCGTGGAAACCGATTAACGAGAGAATCCTGTATACACGATTTGCATCTAAACATGCAAAGCTGTTGCTAGTCATATGCTATGCACCAACAAATGATGCCGATGAAACCTCGAAAGACGGTTTTTATGAAACCCTCCAGTCCGTCCTAGACTCCATCCCTCTCCATGACGTCGCTTGCTTGGCAGGCGACCTAAATGCGAAAGTTGGTCAGGACAGATCATACTGCCCCGAGGTGTTGGGACATCACGGGCTCGGAACTATCAACGAAAATGGTGCAAGGCTAGTCAGCTTTGCCATGTCGAATGACCTGTTGATAGGAGGTACATTATTCGAGCACAAAGATATACATAAGTATGCATGGACATCCCCAGACAAAACTGTCAAAAACCAGATTGACCACTTTCTAATCCGACGACGGTGGAGAACTAGTCTGAAAGACGTGAGGAGTTACAGAAGTGCGGACGTTGGGTCGGATCATGAACTTCTTGTAGCGACACTCAAGTTGAAACTCCGCTCCAACAGATCCCGACAACCAGCAAAACTACCAAGCAATTTTGATGTGGAGAAGCTCAGAGACAAGAATGTTAGGAGACAATTTAACATCAAACTCTCGAACAGATTCGAGGCACTTGCTGATATACCAAAAGATGTGGAAGAAGCTTGGACAACTATATAACAGAACTACGCAGAAACTGCTGAAGAAGTTCTTGGCTTTAAAAAGTCAAGGTTGGTAGCTACCGCTGCAACCTGGATACATCAGTCCTTTATGTAAGTTGCTACCTACCGTTGCAACCCGGATAATAAACTGATTACAAACAGGAAAAAGCCTACGGCTTTTTCTTGAAATAGTAAGAGACAAACCTCAAACAATCAAGTAGCTAACTAATTCCAATGTATGCAATTGCTTGTTATTCCAATGATCGTCTTTTAATGTAAGATTATTTCAGTTAGCATGGTCATTTCGTTCTCTACTGTAATTAGTATAGGCAAGAGGTCGTTCTTTATTGTAATGAAAAGACATCAAAAATGCAGTTTTTGGTGGAAAAATTTATTCTCTTTCAGAAATAATTTATTTTAGTTACTATAGATTTTTAACCCAATTAATTTCCTTTAAAATGAGCCATTGAACAACTCTCTACGATGTTCCAGTGCCAAGCTATCTGTGGAAAAGAAAAAAGAAAAAAAGAAAAAAAAATATCCCGTTTAGGCAGAATGTTGTAGTAGCTGCCACTTTTCTTGATTTTCAAGCCAATATATTTCCCTTGTTGTTCAAGCCAAGGGACTGAAAGTTTCCTATACAGGGGTTTCGGACAAGGCGGTTCTAATGGTGTACTTTTGAATTTGATCTGACTCCTTTTTTAGGAACTATGGGTTTTTATATTTCTTAACATTGGACGTGATCGTCTCTTACTAGGTTGCTAGCTACCGCTGCAACCCGGATCTATGGAAAAGAAAGAAAAGATACCTTTTAGGCAGAATGCTGTAGTAACTGCCGCTTTTCTTGATTTACATGGCAATATATTTCCCTTGCTGTTCAAGCCAAGGGACAGAGAGTTTCCTATACAGAGGCTTCGGACAAGGAGTTTCTAACGGTGTACTTTTTTTTGATGTGACTCTTTTCTTAGGAGTTATGGGTTCTTACATTTCTTAATATTGGATATATTAGTCTAATGGTGTTCTTTGTAGTTAAATTACTATAGGTTATTGTTCGTTCTTTAGTATAAGAACCTTAAACAATCAAGTAATTAACTAAGCCCAATGTATGCAATGGTTTTTATTCCAATGATCGTGTTTTAATGTAACTACTTCATTTTTTAATATGGGGCGTGATCGTCTCTTACTAGGTTGCTAGCTACTGCCACAATCTGGAAAGGATACAGGCTACGGCTTCAACCCGGATTCCAGTTACCATGAGCTTTAGTTCGTCCTTTAATGTAGTCTACTTTAAAAAATATTTTATTTTTAATTACAAAAGGCACAATATGTAGCACTTTCCTTTAAAATGAGCTATATACAGCTCTCTATGATTTTATAGTGTCTGAATAGCTGAGGAGAAAAAAAGGTGTAAAGAAAAAGAAGATAAAAAGATGCCGTTTACGGAGAATATCGTGGTTAAAGTCAGTTTTTTTATCTTCAAGCCAATATATTTTCTTTGTTATTCAAGCCAAAGGATGGTAAGTTTGGTATATAGGAGTTTTTGACAAGACGGCTCTAATAGTGTACTTCTTGTTTTGATTTGAATCCCTTTTCAGGAGTTATGGGTTACTTTAATTTTTACTTTGGGCTTGATAGTCTCTCTTACTACGTTTCTAGCTACCGCTGGAACCTGGATTATTTTAAATTTTCAGCAATTATTCTAGTTTCAGTTGACAAATAAGCGTTTTTTTTTCAAGGAATCGAGAAGCTAACCATGTCCAATATATGCAATGGTATGTTCGTTGAATGATCGTCTTTTAGTTAGGTTGCTAGCTACCGCTGTAACCTGGATTATAATCTTATTTTAGTTACTATGGTCTGGAAGTTTCCTCTATACTGTAAAAAATAAAAAAAAGTTGGAATTTTTCTCATTGAAAATATAAGACAGCAATATAGAGATACATAATTTACAGGTTAAGCCAAAAAAGTTCGAACAAAGATAATATAAAATTAATGGCGTAAAAAAATGGCGCAGCGAGTCAATTGAAGCAAAAAGAGAACCAGACTAGTTTTAATTTTTTTAATTTTTTCTGGTTTGAATTAAAAAATGGATATTGTTTATCAGACACCATAAATATTTTTGCTCTTTGCAGCTAAAGAAAATTCTTTTATTTTAAATTTTCAGGAATTATTCTAGTTCCAGTTGATAAAGGAATCGAGCAGCTATCGAAGTCAAATATATGCTATGGTAGGTTCTTCCAAAGATAACCTTTTAATTAAGTTGCTAGCTACAACTGCAACCCGAAATTATTAAAAAATATTTTATCTTGAATTAGAGAAGGAACTAGATGTACTATTGAGACGAATCGCTCTTACTATACAACATACAGTCGTTATCACAAATTGTTTGCTTTGAAGTATATATTGGTATCAATATTTCATTCCTTAGAGGTTCAGTTACTATTGAGACAAGTAGATAATATTAATATGTATTTTATTACCATGAACTGTTTGATTCCTTCAAAATCTTAATATCATTGAAAAGACTGCAATATGAAAATACATCAAAAGTGTAGTTTGTTGACAAAATTGATTCTACTATAAAAACTATTTTATTTTTAATTACAAAAGTTACTAGATTTACAAATTTCCTTTAAAATGAGCCAATATACAGCAATCTATGATTTTCCAGTAGCCAGATAGCTGAGCAATAAAATCAAGCACAAAGAAAAAAACGATGCCGTATGTGAAGAATATCGTGGTTAAAGGACACTTTCATGATTTTCAAGCCAATATATTTTCTTTATTATTCAAGCCAAGGGACGGTCAGGTTGCTATATAGAAGTATTGAACAAGACGGTTCTAATAGTGTACTTTTGTTTTGACCTGAATCTTTTCAGGAATTATGGGTTACATTAATTTTTACACGGGTTCCCAGCTACCGCTGCAACCAGGATTAAGCAGTAATACTTTGGGATACAGCTACCGTTGTGATCTGTATACCACTGCAATCTAGATAGGTTGTAACTACCCCTGGAACCACCATATAGCAGTTACTATTGGCGAGAGATTATTCTTTACTGTAAGGATTTGTTAAAAAAAAACAAAAATTATTGCATTTTGCATAACAATGAATAATTATGTAAAAAAACCTAATTGACAAATACAGTTGATGATGAACTATATCAGTCCCTTATGTAAAATTCTTTCTTATATGAACATTTCGTGGTGCAGTGGTTAGCACTTAGGACTTTGAGTCCTACGATCTGAGTTCAAACCTCAGTGAGCCATTCTTACGAAATGTAGCTTACTTTACAACTTTAATTAATGATGTAATGGTGCAAGTGGCTAGCACGATCGGCCATTAACCGATGGGTTGGTGTTTCAAAGCCACCCTGGGTCGATTAATTTTCGGAATTCTAATAGTGTACTTCTTGTTTTGATTTGAATGTTTTTTCAGGAGTTATGGTTGACTTTAATTTTTACTATGGGGCGTGATAGTCTCTTAGTAGGTTTCTAGTTACTGCTGCAACCCGGATTCTTTAAATTTTTTGAATTATTCTAGTTTCAGTTGACAAATAAGCGTTTTTTCAAGGAATCGAACAGCTAACAATGTCCAATATATGCAAAAAAGCCGAAAAATTTGAACTAAAATGATATAAATTAATGGCGTAAAAAAATGGCGTAGCGAGTCGGGAAAACCGAACTAATTTAAAAATTCTAGCTTTTTTTTATTTGAATTAGAAAATGGAAATTATTGTTCAGACACCATAAATATTTTTTGACTTTGCAGCTAAATAAAATTATGTTATTTTAAATTGTCGGGAATTATTCTAGTTTCAGTTGACAAAGAAAATTGTTTTTTCAAGGATTCGAGCAGCTAACTAAGCCAAATATATGCAATGGTCTTCTTCCAATGATAATCTTTTGCTTAGGTTCCTTGCTACTGCTGCCACCCGGAATTATTAAAAAAATATTTTATGTTTAATTACAGAAGGAACTAGATGCACTATAGAGACGAATCGCTCTTACTACACAATATACAGTTCTATATCACAAACTGTTTGGTTTGATGTATATATTGGAATCAATGTTTCGATCTTCATAGTTTTAGTTTTTATCGATGTAAGTAGCTAATATTACGATGTTCCAGTGCCAAGCTATCTGTGGAAAAGAAAGAAAAAAAATATCGTTTAGGCAGAATGTTGCATTAGCCGCCAATTTTCTTGATTTTCAAGCCAATATATTTCCCTTACTTTTCACTCCAAGGGACAGAACGTTTTCCTTACAGGGGTTTTGGACAAGGCGGTTCTAATGGAGAACTTTTTGTTTTGATCGGATCTCGTCCAGTGCTGAGAAATATAAAAACTCATAGCTCCTATAAAAAGAGTCAGAACAAAACAATAAGTAAGTAGTGATGCATCAATCTAAGGTACAAGACAGGTAGCACATTACTCTGTCAATGAAAAGTACGAGTGTGGTATCAAATTACTGTGCCAATGCTTCCAACGAGCCAGGTAGAAAATTAATGTATCAATCTATAAAAAGTCATATCTTTGGTTGTTTTTTTAATGTTATAATTGTAATCACCATACACTGAAAATTCATGCTACAATGATTTTGTATTAAATTTCATGTTTTCTGTTAAAAGTCATGGCTGATTTCATGCATTGATGGTTCTTTTCCTGGTATGATTAAATGAAGTTACGAAATTCTGTCTGTTAAGAAATATGTTAGGCGTGGTGGCTGTTTTCATGCATTGATGATTGTTTTCCTGGTATCACTAAATGAAGTTACGAAATTCTGTCTGTTTAGCAATATGTTAGGAGTGGTTTTTCTTTATGTTTAACCTTGAACACGGGTATAAGAACTCTGACAATGAGTTATTTTCTCAATTAAAAATTGGCATTTGAAATACAACCATGCATTCTAAAAAAAGGAATATTGATGAAAGCTACATGCAAGAAGTAAGTTATTCGTTTATGCTGTTAGTTGGTGCAGAAATTAATTCTAATATAATTTATCCATTGGTGTATACAGTCCCTATTATAGTTAACAGATTGTTAAATATATTTGTATCTGGATCTCTAGAGGTCGGTAAAGAGCAATATCAAAACAAAAAAGTGTATAAACAGTGCATTTAAATGGCTTGCGAGCCTAGTACATGAGGCAAATCATACTTATTTTTATTCTGGCCCAAGCCCCCCCCCCTCAGCTCAATTCCAGCCAATACCTTCCCTCCTTCTCCTTTTTTTGAAAGTTTTTTTTTAACAGTTTGTTGTAACTTTTTTACATCTCTTAGAATGTCATGAAACATGAAACATAAGAAATTCACATTAAATATTTTTCAACTTCAAAATGGGAATAATACAGACATGTGTGTTGCGACGTTTACTATTTGAAAAATAATATTTGTAGGGACCTTTTTTTACATCACTAAATCATAACAGAAAAATAGAATGACACTGTTGGTTTAAATTTTAAAAACATATTCTTGTGCATACTATTGATGAAGACTGATGGTTCTCATTCAATATTTTTTCATGTAAAACAAACTATTTTCTTAGGATTTCCCAGAGCTTTCCCTACCCGTTAAGAAAACAAGGAGGGTTGAAGTGACTCCAGTTTTCACTTCAAACAGACCAGCTGTTACACAATATGTTTGTTGGCCGAAACCATTAGTCCCATTAAGAATCACCGTAAACTACCCAAAAGCCAACTGTCCAGCTACCACATCCTACATCCACAGCAAGATGACACAACCATTAGTCCAATCTGGACCCATCATACACCAGCTAACACTCAACTGGTCAACTGCCATGCCCAACATGTAAACCATGCTCCCATTCCAAGAAGCTGATGTAGTCATGGAATCAGTGACCTCTTTCCATGATTACGTAAGAAAAAAATGAATCTTCTCTCTCTTATCTCTGTATATATCTATCCCAGTGTGCATGTTATAAAAAAATGAAAAAATACCACAACGATTTTTTCAATGCTGGGATATAACGTGAATTATGAATAAAAAAAGTAACAAAAGGGTAGCGCTTCTACAGTTTTAGGTTATTAAACACTGTAAAATGTTTTTTCAGCTTAATAGAAGTGTCACATCACCATATAAAAAAATAATAAAAATAAAAAAAATAATATATAATTTCTCTTTCTTATACCAGGTTCAACTTGAAGAATCATACTAAATGCATACATACACACACACACACACACACACAAACACTCACACACAAACAAACACACACAGACAATCTAAATATTCTTTTTCTGGTAAAAGAAAAAAATATCTTCAGATTCCTTTTTAGATAAATGTACAAGAACTTCCACCAGCAACAGACCTAAGGACCAACAATCTATTTGACGACATGGAGATACTTTTATTATCACCACCAGCATAATTCGAAGATGAGCTCCATGTCGAATCACAGGAATGGATTGAACAGTTGTTAATCGATTATTTTGGTGATGATAGTAGTATTCTTCTTCCTCCAAATATAGGGTATAGTTACATTCATATACCAAGTGAATCTACAGCGGGTATGGCTCAACCAACTACCCTCGAATGGTCTGATCGTCTCAGTCCTAATACACTCGAAGGTTTGTTGAGTAAGTTTGGGGATTCCATACCACGCAACATCCCCATCATTGAGCAAATTGGTCGAAGACATGAAATCCCCGTAGCACCCCCTGTCATGTCCGATTTTAATTTAGTTGACTCTGCCTTGCACAGTGTGTATGTTTATAGGGCTGAGTTTGGGGATCCATTTAATTCACTAGCATCAGGTAGCATCATAAAATATTCGGGAGACATAGTGCACTCCTATGTGAGCAAAATTTGAGCCCTTGATTCGGAAGGGGGTTTTAGGGATGGGATTAAGGCTGCCATCTCACAAAAAATAATTTATTTGAATGAAAAGGCAAATGAGGTGTATGAGCGTTTTTTACGTACTGAAATGCTACCACTTCATCAGAACCTGAATAATTTTGAGGGTGCTTTAATGGAATGGGTTGATAATATAGTAACAAAATTGGAAAATTATACTGAAGTGGGTAGTGGGTCGGTGGTTTTATTTATTGGGAGTTTGGATATTAATGTGGCTAAATTTAAAAAGAGTTTTATTTTAAGGGATGGAAGAGGGTGGTGTGACCTAAATATAATGAAGATTAAAGGGGTGTTAAGTTGTACGTCACTTCAATTTCGATTAAGGGCTTCAATGCTTCAAAAATGCATTTCTTTTGGCAGCTCAGAAGCCTCTGCAAGAGAATGCTACTAAGACACTGTTGGATGATTATGCAGTTAATGGGAGTCCAAATTTTCCTATAGTAGATTTTGATTGTTTAAATGATCAATATCCAGTAACGCTTAATGGGATAAATATTTTTTAGCGGACTAATGCAAATTAAAAATTGGTGTTACTGTTTTACAATATGAAACAGGATTTGAGGGGGTGAGCGCAAAAATAGGGTTATATTTCCAGTGAGGGCTCCTTCCATTGAATCAGTGGAATATTGGGTTTTGGCTTCTTTACAAGCCAGCCAGTAATCTCAGTTGAATAGGACATTTTTTCCAATGCCAAAAGTTAGTCTGGTTTTAAGTGAGGGTAAAGGGAACAAGGGGGAATGTTACTATTGTCCAACATGTCCTTCTAGATTCCAGTCAAAAATTAAGTTAAACAATCATATAAAGCATTGCAAGCGTCACGGATGTCAGTCCGTGCAAACAGTTGGTGGTGACAAGGTCATCTTGCCATTTAAGAACTATCAAACTCACTCCAAAAGAGTAACAAGGTGGCCTTAGACTGCGAAGCCGCTCTCATAGATGCGTATGATTTATTGAATTCAAATCTTGTTAAAAATATGAGGTCATTGCATATTCTTATGCTCACGCACAAAGAGACTCGTGCAATTCACTGCATTCGGTAGAGGTAGTTGAGAGATTGGGTGATGAGGATTGTATGCTCTCAGCCGTGACAGCACTCATTGAAACCGCGAATAAATTGATATCACGGCTGCGGAATATATCCTATCCAATGACTCTATCACTAGAGCACGAGTTGGCCATTAAAACTGAAAAAATTTGTTGGGTTTGTAAGGGAGAATTTTTTTAGGGTAATGGGAAAGAGGGAAAGGGGAAAGGGGGTAAGGGGAAAGGGGGTAAAGGGGTGGTCCGCGAGCACTATCGTTTGGGCAACCAGATTGTATCGGGATTGATCAATTTTCGTGGAGTGGCCCATCAATCGTGTAATTTAAACGTTAGTCAACAATATTTTCTACCTGTTCATATACACAATTCCAGCTATGATCTAAAATTTATTTTACCGGCGTTTGCACGATTGCAACGAGATGGATTTGTAGATGGTGCATGGATAGATGGTTTTTTTTCTTATAATATCATACCCATATCATCTGAAAAGCTGCTGCTCTTAGAATTCAAATGAAAAATAATAGATAACAATAAATTGTGCATGAATAAGATCCGTTTTTTAGATTCCTTTAGCTTCTTCCCCAAATCCCTAAGACAACTCATTGAAGTACAGAAAAGTGGCGATTTTAATAGTTTCCCCCTCCTTAAGCAACACCTCATTAAACAGCACTTTCTAGACGGTGAAATGTACGATTTATTATCGTGTAAAGGGATATACCCATGTGAGTACTTCAACTCCACCGCGAGGCTTTCTGAGGAATAATTTCCGTCCATCGCCTCGTTCTACGATTATATTTACGATCGTCAATACACCGCTGTTGTCTATGAATTTGCCAAGAGGGTTTGGACTAAGGGAGGGTGTAAAATGGGTGGGATTATTGTAGATTGTACCTGGCAAGTGATGTATTGATGTTGCTGGATATTGTGTATAAGAACACTGATAAGATCTATTGGGAATTTAGGTTGGATTTAGGTTATTATATTTCCACTGCTAATTTGGTGATGGATTTAATTCTTAAAATCAGTAAAGAGGAAACAGACTTGATCACCGACGTGGATCAGCATCTTTTTGTAGAGAGATAAATGAGGGGAGGGTATGTTTTTATGGAGATCGTATCCTTGAAACTGATCTGACTGGACTAGACACCGGTGTAAAGTCGGATGCAGTTTTTTTTTTATATGAACTCCCTCTATCCATCAGCAATGTCTCACTACTCTTTGCCGTGTAGACATTATAAATGGTTTAACGATCCTCGTGCTTCAGATTTCCCCAACATTGCCAATGTTGAGGAGAATGGACCGTGGTGATGGTTTTTGAAATTGATGGTAAAATACGTTTGGAGCATAATGACTTGGTGAAGGATTTTGTTTTCCCATGCATAAAGAGAGCGGTGACTGGGGACTCTTTGAGTCCATACAATATTTCTAAGGTAGAGGATGGTGGTGTGCACTGAACACCTTCAAAACAAAAACTTATCACCAACCTTCATCTGAAAGATAATATTGTTGTACATCACGTTTTTTGCGGTGGATTGTAGCCAATGGTTTCAATGTCACAAGGATACATAGAGCCCTCCAATTTGACCAAAAACCCTATTTGAAAGTGCTTTTTGACAATTGTGTCGGTAAACGTTCCGAAGCAAAAACGAAGGTTGAAAACCAAATTTTTATACTTATTTTGAACTCAGTCTTCGGTAAAATGTTTGACAGTGTACGTAATCAAAGTTGTTGTGACGTTGTTACTGACCCAAAAGAATGTGCTCGAGTCGTTGCCGATCCAAACTTCACATCATTCACCATCATAGATTCGAATATGGTCCTCTTGAATTGAAAAAAGAAGAAACGTTATTCTAAATAAAATATTGCAGGCCGCAGCACAATAACCGAAATATCAAAAAACTCATGTTGTGATTTTTTACGATATTTGTAGACGCCAATAGCCGGGGGAGGGAGAAGTTCAAGTATATTACGGGGATGTTGATTCCCTTTTGACAAAAGTTAGAACCACCAATTTATTGGAAAATTTGGAAAAAGGCACACACAATAGCTCTCGAATGGACTTTACCAATTGGGACCAGTCCATTTACCCGGAGTTAGTAAAGCGCCAGGCCCCAAATCAGGTATTAGTGTTAAAATTAGAGACGGGGAGTGACTTAATTTCCAGTGGTGTGCTTGCAGGGCCAAAGGTGTACTGTGTGCAAACACACAACGAGGTAATCAAAAAAGTCTGCAAGGGGGTGCCTAGACACTACGTGAATAAGAACTTCTACATGAATGTATATAGAAACTGTGTGGAAAATAGTATGGTTCCAAGGGCGAAAGTCATGGCGATTCACTCTTTAAAATTTAAAAACCACAGAGTTTTAGATAATGTCCGTGCTACCCCACGGACATTTTCTAACGTCTGGCCGAAGTGTATGTCAAGATTATAGACATAACCTAGGTCAGGAAAAAAACAATAGTAAATGATTTTTTTTTCCCAACTAAATGTTTTTTCAGAACTCAGCTGTTGTTCTTTTTCCCCAACTCAGCAGTGTTTTCTCCCAACTCAGCAGTGTTTTTATTCCCAACTCAGCAGTTATTTTTTTCCCCAAACTCAGCAGTTCTTTTTATAGCAAGGTAAAGTCGAATGTTTTTTTCTTCTTTTTTGATGTAAATAGAAATAATGTGTCCAATTTTTTGGGCCCCACACCCGCAGTCGGCCGGGGGGGCCGACCTTCGGCCTGTAGCCACCAGTGGCTGCTACACCCTTCCGGGGGGTGGGGGGAGCCCCTTTCCAATTGTTATAAGTGCTTTTTTACTGTCTTGTTTTGAAAAAATAAAAAAAGTTTTTTTTTGAATTTTATTACGTGATAGTGCCTTTTTTTCATATTTTTTTTATGTGTGTGTGTATTAATAAAACATGTAGTTTTTTTTAGCGATGTTTGTATTCTGTAAATAAAAAACAAGTATCATTATTAAAACATGTTTTCTTGTTCTCAAATCTGATTAGGGAAATTACTATTATTATTTATCCAAGGGAACGATGCAATCTACAGTCAGTTGTGTTTTGACATCGATGCAAGTGAGGACTATTTATCAATTTAAAACTCCATTTAGATCGTTTCTTGGCCGATCATCAATGTCCGGCAAAACTACACTTTTAACAAAAATAATTCAAATCATGATAAAATATTTTTAGAAAATCCAACAAAAATTTACTATTGCTACAGTGTTTGACAAGAATCCTATGATAGAATAAAAACTATTGCCCCAGACACGAAATTCTATCATAGACTTTACATTTTCCACAGTATTGAATCGAACTCTTGGTTGACTATTGACAATCTGGCTGAGTCCATTGAAGAATGGTCTCAGGAGATGACATAATTGTTCTCTGTCCCATCTCATCATCAACGGATCTTCGTAACCCTAGTTCTACACAATGTTTTTCAGCAGAGCAAGTGTATGACAACACTTGCTTTGAATTGCACCTACTATATCATCTACAGGGTTGTTCGTGATTCCAGTTCCCTCATAACGTTAAACAGACAGGTGTATCCGATTGAACCGAAATTCCTACTCTCGGCCTACAATCAGGCTACCAACAAACCCTACGGAAATATTCTATTGGACCTGAATGAGAACACGCCCGAGGATTTACGTGCAGTGACCAATATTTTTGACAAAGAAACTACTGTGTATCTGCCGTTGAACAGCAAATAAGGTCATTAGCTGCAATCATGATACTGAAGAAACTACAAGAACATCGACATTTATTCACCGTCCTAGGTAATTCAAAACCACGACTTAACAACAACATGCTCAAACATTGTTTCGACAGAGAATTCATTTATCTCATATCTGAACTTTTTTTTAAATCGAACTGAAGGCAATGTTCAACTGCCAGGAGGTGTTATGCAACAGACCAAGCAACATCATTTGCTTGTACGCTCTCTAGCATCAGTAGCAAGCAAAAATAAAGGAAACGATTTTAAAAGAAAACGACTTCTTTAACCGAATGGTAACTTCTTTACACTTTTACTGCTAATCATTGCAGGACTTGTAAACAGTTTTCTCTAGAGAGAGAGAATGGCCAAACCCTATAAATTAACTGCAATTGAACTCACACTTTCGCCCAAAGAAGATTTCGAGGAAAATCTCAATAAATTCATTAACAATGAGACAATTGCCGACGATGAAAAATTATTTCTGCTTCAAAATGCACTTCGCCAAGTCAACAAATATAAACCTTATCCTGAGAGACCACTCAAAGTAAATATGATTGATCACAATAAGGAAATGACTCCATCATCATTATCATCATCATCATCAACAACAATAATACCAAAAGAAGAAGAAGAAGATTTCTCTAAAGTTATGACAAGTATTGTAGATTTAATGCCTCATTCTTATTGTGAACAGTGTAAAAGACTCTTGACATATCTCAATGACAGTGAAAATATTCAAATTGATACCAATGGGAATCAAGTTATAATCCAAGGCAAGACCTATATTCTACTTGATTTATTATCAGGTTTGGTCACGAATCACAAAAAACTTATATCATGTGACAGTTACCTGCAGACTTTTTTAAACTCACCAAACTTTCCCAAAAGCCTTATTGCCAATAAACATGTTTTAAAACAATTAAAGCAATCTAGTCAAATATCAAAAGATGTTTTTAAATCATTTTTGGAAAATATTAGGGCCCCAAGTGGAAATGATTTAACAAGAGTTGTGAGTGGGAGAGTCAAGCGAAGACGTCTTAATATCACTGCATCTCCCTCACCATCACCTGTTAGTATGCAAATGGGCAGTGGAAACTTCCCTACTTATTTACGTTCAAAATGGTTGAAGCATTGAAACATGTCTATGAGAATATTGGTGCAGTGGGAAGCTTTAGTTCACCCACCACACTTGCTCAAGTCACTGGACTTGAAAAGAATCGGGTGGCAGAGTATCTACAGAATGAATCAAGTTACACTCCACATGGTAATCGTAGAGTTCGTGGTAATCACTATCGAAAAAATAAAGCCTTTTCCCCAATACAAATACTACTGGCAGATCTTTTGACTCTGGATAAGGTTCAACGGCGTCAAAATCATCCATACAAGTACATTCTACTTGCAATCAGTGTTTTTATTCACTATGGTTATGCCATTCCACTGTGGTCAAAGAGCGGCGATGAAGTTGCTAAAGCTCTTACAATCATCCTTGAACTAGATTGCTATAAGACGATTCAAACGGACCGGGGTAGTGAATTTGTTAATCCTCATGTAAAGAAGGTTCTACTGAAATATTATACAATCCTCTATCATAGTCATAGTCCAATAAAGACAGTATTGCCCATACGGCTGATAAGAACTATTCGACTTTTAATTTCTAGACATTACACTTTAAAAATACTGCTGCTTTTATTCATGATTTGGATAAAATCATCGTGATTTATAATCAACGTTCACATCGATCCCTGTCCCACTCAACCCAACAGAAGTTCAACATGATGTCAATACACTTGACACTTTACTTAAACATTATTCCAATGACGGTGGCGGTGGTAATGAGAAGAAAAAGAAGAAATTCAATGTTGGTGATACTTTTCGAATCAATCAAACTGCTAATGTTTTTGAAAAAAGTAATTACTTATGGTCCACTGAACTTTTTAAAGTCTTCAAACTCTTGAATACTACTCCCACAACGTATCGTCTACGTGACATGAAAGATGATGAGATTCTTGGCGGCTTTTATGATTACGAATTACAAGAAGTTAAAAACACTGGAATCTAACAGATTGAAAAGAGATTAAAGACTCGTACTCAAAGGGACAGGAAACAGTTGCTTGTTCGTTGGCTAGGATACAACTCTGAATTTGATTTGTGGATATCCGCTGAGGACACACATAATGCCCAATGATTTTTATGTAACGTTTATGTTCAATATCTCCGACCCTCTCTACAATGATTTGAATAAAACAAGTGATTTTTTGACAAAAATATCCCCCACCATCAAATTCGATGATGGAAAATATGAAGTTGCTCTTGTTGACTGCATTCTCAAAAATACATATGATATTCTGAGAAAAGATCGTGTGTATGGGATAAAAGTTATACCATTCGATTGGTCACTCTTTGTCGAGCATAAATGGGTTGAAGCATTGAAATCTAGTGAATATCCGGATGTTACATTGAGATAATAGGAATATGGTTCTATGACGGATTTGTGTCGTGCAATCAATAGAAAAATCTCATATCGTAGGAATGGTACATTTTATTTTAATTATTCAATGGAGCACGATAGGATTTACATTATTTCTCCTGTTGACACTGAAATGACTCATCTCAATGATAATCTGAGACATGTTCTTGGCTTCAAACACAATATGATCGATAGGTTAAACACAGGCACTGTTAGCGGGATGGATCAAGTTATTTTTGCTGATTATCCACCTGGTCTCGCCTCGGACTCTTGTATATTTCTTTATGCATCCTTTGTAGAAACATCGAGAGCTGGTAATTCAAATGTCCCCCTCCTACGTGCTCTTGAATGAAAAACAACCCATGAAAATGTTCATCATTATAATATAAAGCATCGTCAGTATGTTCCTGTAAACACTTCGTATTTGGAACTCTGTCAGCTAACACTAAGAAGTGAATTAGGTGATCCTCTAGCAATAACAATAGGTTTGGCCGTGATTACATGTAATTTTCAACCCATTCAGTAGCAACAACAATATAATGGCTAATAGATAAAATATATTTTTATGTCCTGATATTGATTGCTATGTTACTGCTCTCCAACAACGACAATTGGGTCATGAAATGGACTATTTTAAAGGCTGTTCGTCAATGTAGGTTACGGTCTTGGCAGTTAGTTTGCTAAGCTGTTTCGCTCTACAATACCGCTGGCTAAACAATATATTGTGCCAGTTGCTGTAGATTTTGCATCCTCTACGCTACACGATTGGGGGCATGGTAAAGATTTTAAAGAAAGTGTTTCAAAAAATCTCAGGTCCAGCACACGATCCCTTGGCGAGCGACTGAAATCACGATAAAGTGGAAAAGGTTTTAAAGGGAGGAGAAACATCTCATCACTCATCAGTCTCTACTCAGGTCAGAAGCGAAAGACATCATCATCATCACTCTTGTCAAAGAAAAGTAAGAATAAGAAAAAGAAACCAAGAAGAAAAATTGCTAGATCGAGAAGGGATTTCTTTTCCTAGATGGAATATCTACCCCACAAGGAATTTGTCACCACATCTCTAAATCTCTTCAATGCAGAAAGCGTGGGTGTCAGTGTAAAACACGGATACTATGAAAAATTATATCCACAGCAACCCTTCTCTGAAAATCTACATTTTCAAATTTATTCCAATGAAGAGTACTTCATAGATTTATCATCCATATGTATTAATTTGAAAGTTGTGGTGAGGAAAAAGTCCGACAATTTACCTCCGTCCAACGTCGATGGACTATCCTATGAAAATGGTATACTACACAATTTATTTAAACAAATATGTGTCTACATAAATGGAACATTTGTGAGCACTAACAATAATCTATCAAACTATGCGAGTTACATACAATTTATGTTGATGACACCAATGGACTATAAGAAATTGAGAGGTCTGCCAATGGGCAACGATTATAGATCAAATGTTGATACTGACGGGGAAGTCACTTGGGCAGTAAGCAAGGAGTATCATTTAGTTGGTAGACTCAATCCTGAAATATTCAATATATCCAAATGGGTGCCCCTCGATGATAAAATTGATATAAAGTTACAACTTGCACCATCCAATATCATATTGAGAAAAACACTTGATGCAGCACCCGATGCTAATGCCAATATCACCTCAGCAATACTTCAAGTGCGAAAACAACAGGTTATGAGTTCTGTTGCTTTGGCAATTGAAAAACTAAGAAGCTCTGGAAATAATATCAAACTGCACGTTCCTCACACAATCGCCAATCAACGTCATATTGCCACTGGATCAAGTACCTACATCGATTCTTCATTTATCAATGGTGAAATTCCTTTGAAACTTGCCTTGGCTTTTGTAAAAAGTGCCAGTGCCATAGGATCGTGGACAAGATTGCCACATGAATTTGAATTATTTGGACTTTCTTCTCTTACACGAAAAGTAAATGGAATTCCTCTCTACAATTTGTCCTTTGATAAATCCTATAGGACCCTATATGAATTGACAATGCAAACCCTAGATCAAGATTCACAACTATATGAAAATGATATTATTCAATGTTTGCAAAAAGTCATTGTATCATTGTTTTGGACTTGTCTGGTACTCAAGATATGAGCATTGTCCGAAAGGGTACTGTACGTTTGGAGTTTACTTTTGACAAACCATTGACATAGAGTATAACATTAATCTCACTCAATGAATTTGAAACCTATTGGGAAATCACCCCCGATGGTAAGTGTTCCTTTAGACTTGGCACCATGAACACCAATCAAATAATCGATGTATTCAACATGGATTCTCTTATGTCCTTATATAAATCCTATTGTATACCCTCAGATTTCCTTGATTAAATTCATACTGTTAACAAAACCATTATCATTGTTAATAGTAGTCCATCGACTGTGCAGACGTGTAATTGGCTCTGCATCTTTCAAACAGCGAAGAATATAGTTTTTTTTTCTCTTGGTCTACCATATGCATTCTCCACACCACACATCAAAAACTACGTTGAAGGAAGTGGGAAAACAATTATTCAGAATTGGATGTGAGTACAAGACTTATCAACCAAAAGCTTTGGTTTTCATGCTTTACTTTATTTCATTTTTCGATGTCGTGATTATAATTTCAGTGAATTTCTCAACATTTATGTACACAGTCCACGTTTGAATGACTTTCCAGTAGAAAATACCCTCTCAGACCTATAAAACATTGATTTAAGTGCCTTAAGAATAAAGTGTTTTAAAAATGTATGTGAATTTGTTTATTAATAAAATATATTTGCACTATAAAAAAGTATTTTGTCTTCATTGTTTAGATTTCTTCTTCTTCATAGTCATTTAGATTGTCATAATCATAGTCATCGTCAACAATGATTAGTGGCGGTAGATTCAACTTGGGATTCAACTTGTACTGATCCTGGCATGCAAAGTCAGGGTCACAGTTTCAACAATATATTGTAACTTCAGTTTAATTAAATCTTCTTGTGAAGTCAATGATACTATTACGATTCATATTGAAAAATTCAACTGTTGCTATCTGTTTATTTGAATTAATGTCACACACAATATTTTCATACGAAAAATCACTTTCTGTCACAGTGAAAAAAATACTAGGTTTATAATCATTACTAGCATTGTCCTCACAGCGATGACGCAGGAGCCATATTCTCTTCATGTTTTTACAGTTGAAACGTGCTCCAAATTCTTCTTCCCAATACAATTTAAATCCACGACGATACCAATCCCGTAGGAATAAACTGAAGTCACGTTAAGGGTTTTTTCCAATCATACCAGGGTAAGTATTTTCCCACTGGTCAGAATTATCAAAATGACAGTTGGAGCATAGATACCCATTAGGATGAGAGTTAAATGTCTCTTCAAGACAGGTATTACAGTCCTTAATTTGTACAGCATATCCTTTATGCAATTTACACGGAATGCATAGTCTATACTTTTCATTAGAGTCATCAACTGCAGTACAATTCTCACATGATGACCATCTGCCCAATGTATATAAACATAGTGAACATGTACAATATATTTTTTCGATGTTGTCCGCCTCAAACAGCATTTAAAAAAAACATTTTTATTGACAGAAATGTAATAAAAGAATATATTTGCACTCTCTTTGCGTTAGGTGAGTCAACCCATTTTTCTCAATGTGCTTAATAATAATATTCAATTCATGCCGTAGTCGTAATAAATACATTATATTCACTTTTGCGGCAAAGCATAATTGTTAATCTGACTTAAATTCACTCAATGATATAACGCATCTACCAAACATCTCATCCCACTCTAATGATAGTCGGGAATCCTTTCCAGTTTCAACTGCTACATTGGGGGCGCTTGTCTTCACAACATCACTGTCAGCTCCTTCGAGGTGTAATAGTGTGAAACTACTCATTTTCAAAATATTTGAATGTTTATTTCTCCAATTTGAAATAATGTAAACTAATCAAATTCAACTTATTCACTGAGATACTAATTCAGTATTGGGCTTTTTATATCTACGCTCAATGTCAGAGTAAAAGCGTCTATAATCATGAAACAATGAAGAATCCTGTCCGACATTAAAACATCCATAACAGTCTGAAAAAAAACTATTAAAAACCATGTATCCATACAATAAAATATCCATACAAAAAGACAGTATTAAAACACCAACCATATAACAATACGTATAATCAATCATAAAGTAACACACATATTCAACCATACATCAAAAAACCATCTCCGTAATAACAATCATACTTCTACACAATAAAACATCAAATATAACACCAATACAACAATAATAATCCATAAACATATAACATCCATATACCTGTATTGTCTCTTTAATTGATACAGTAATGTCCTATCTGTCTGCTATCTTTAACTGATACAGTAATTTGCTACCTCTCTTGTGCCTTAGATTGATGCATCACTATTAAAGTACACCATTAGATCCGCCTTGTCATTCTGCCTAAACGGCATAAATTTTTTTCTTTACTTCTGTTCCACAGATAGCTGAGCACTGGAACATCGCAGAGAGTTGTTCAATGGATCATTTTAAAGTGTATTAATTGGGTTAAAAATCTTTTGTAGCTAAAATAAATTATTTCTAAAAGTCATAAATTTTTCGACTACAAACTGCATTTTTGATGTCTTTTCATACGGCAGTCTTTTCAAAGATATTTGATTTTTGCACATAAATCATAATCGTATGCCAGCGGTAAGATGTGAACCCACGCCTTCGAAGAGACTTTTGGCCTCCGAAAGAGACCTGCGCCTCTAATTTTGCTATTTCGATAAATCGTTCTTCATGACCAATTTTACAGTTTTATTTAATAGTTTTTTATTATCTAGGTGAGAGGGAGCGAATTTGTTGTTCTTTTCATTTTTTTCAATGAAAATAGCAAAAAAAGATATACTCCTTACTTGAATATACTTGAATACATTTTCCACTGAAATATATAAACAAAAAGACCAAAAGTAACAGAAAGTTCGAATATTTATTCAACCAGAACATTCATTGAATTTTACGGCTACCCTAATTGATTATAGTTAGAAGGAAAAACAACAACTGAATTTTAAATGAATAATTTTTCGTTTATTTGCTCAATTTTTTTAGGCTACAGGACTGTAAATGTAAACAGACATGAGAAACAAGCAAAACTATTACAAATATACAAAATATGGCAATGAATTACGCTAGCAACAACACGAATATAACATATTGTTCAAAATCTCTCAGAAGATGATTTTACAGCTTTTTCTATCCTAAAGATAAAGAAATACAAGCTCCATAAAAATCAAAGAGGAAACAGAAAATCTAAAGCTCTATTTTTAAAGGAATTATTCCTTTTTTTGCTTTGATGAGCATTATTTTTGCTTTGATGAACTGAGAAGAAAAGTCTAATTTAAAGGACATCTTTTGTCCTTCCTTCTAAATGTTACCATGGGCGTCCATAAGGGGGAAGCAGGGGATGCCAGCCCCCCCCCCACCTGGCTGAATGACGGTCTCATATATTTGTACTAATTTAAAAAACTTTCCACAGATTAAGCTCTGAAAGAAAAGTAGAGCTCTATTAAGCCAAAAATGGGCAGAAATAAAGTCAAATAATCTTCCAAGCTCAAAACCACCACAAATCACTATCAACAATTAAATGAAACTCAAAACGAACAGAAATTATAATAAATAGCCGAGTCAAACTCAAAAGTTGTGAAAATTAACATTATTAGGGCTGACAACCCCATGCCTTCTCAAGACCAGAACACTATAAAAATTTTGAGATAGCCATTTTGTTCAGTGTAGTTTTAAGGTTTGAAAATTATGCCTTTGAGAATTAACCCCCCCCCCCCCTCCACAAGCCTCAGAGCAAGGGTTGTAATTTAGACCCTGTGGGAATATGTTTTTTTTTCAAACAGTTCGTGGTAAGTAAGGAACAACCCGGCTCAATGGTTATCGAAAATCTAAATGACAAAATTTTGATACCAATAGATACATCAAAAGAATCAGATTTTAATGATGATTTTAAATATATAGGCGTCATCAAGTTTAGTCTTACTAATCGAAAGTTACGTGCCTAAGAAAATTTGGCTGATTTTCGAAAAAGGAGGAAAGACCCCCTAAAAATTATAGAACCTTAATGAAAATCACACCATCATATTCAGCGTACAAGAGAACCCTACTGTAGAGGTTTCAAGTACCTATCTATAAAAATGCGGAATTTTGCATTTTTTGTCAGAAGAAAGATCACGGATGCGTGTTTGTTTTTTATTTTGTTTTTTTTATGAACAATTTTGAAAGAATTTTTGTAGTATTCAGAAGTCAGAATTTTGTCCTTTTGAAGAAATCAGTTTATCAAAACATTTCACATTTGCCTTCCCCAAAGATTTTGAATAATACATTGTAAGAGGGTGTTTTCATTGAAAAATATCTTTTTTTGCTATTTTTATTGAAAAAAATGGAAAAACGACAAATTCGCCCCCTTCCACCTAGATAATGAGAAACTGTATTAAATAAAACTGTAAAATGGGTCATGGAAAACGATTTATCGAAATGACAAAATTCGAGGCGCATGCCACATAGAATAAGCAAATTAACAACAATAATATTTAGGGCATGGGCAGGACATATCCTTTAAGATAAAAGCTGGAAATGTGCTCTAGAAAATTAACTCACACATAAATCTCGTTTTTTTTAAATATTCCATATTAATGTTTAATTTGTATTGATGCTAATCCTCTTTTTTTTGACAACTAAAAGCCATAAAAAAAGGGTGAAATTTCAGATATATCGTCAGTTGTGTAGGATGCACAACCCCATCTTAAACTATAAGAAATGTGTCAGTTTTATCTCCTGAATTCAGATTCATTGAAACTTTTTATTTTTTTGATTCTTTATTTGGCACTTGTATGATATACGCCTAATCTTGATATACCTAATAATCTTCTAACCTGTTTCTCTGGCACTCAATTCTAGTGAAATATACCAGCGTAAGATAAAAATATAATACTTTAGAAATAAATTTTGGCAATAAATTTGCATATTAGGAGGGGGGGGGGGGTAAAGTATAGTGGTTTTGCATGCCTAATATGTTAGGCACAATTATTCTTTATATTATGAAGTAAGAAATGTTTTCTAGCTTCACAATGTCCGAATCCTTCACCTCCGCATCCCCCACCGCCTAATATGCGAATATATAGCCCAAATTATATATTTTCCCTCTATTCTGCCACTTTTTTTTGTCTTGTCTCCCGCTAAGCTGAAATTTATATAACTTC
Source organism: Artemia sp. Kazakhstan ARC1039 (assembly GCA_029168905.1). Taxonomy (NCBI): domain Eukaryota; kingdom Metazoa; phylum Arthropoda; class Branchiopoda; order Anostraca; family Artemiidae; genus Artemia; species Artemia sp. Kazakhstan ARC1039. The sequence goes on along the minus strand of JAQQPU010003248.1, from coordinate 33,230 downwards.
TATAATGCGTCAAAGGATGATGTTGCCTTTACTGGAAATTAAACAGTTTTTCGTAGAGAGCTGCTGTAAATAAGGAGCAGCTTGAACCAACAATAACCATAATTCTAAATTATACATCACAATAAGTGTATTTTACGCTGATTCAAAATGTATGAAATTAATTTAGTTTAGTGTTACCAATCTATAGTGTCTATTATTGGGAAATATACGGAAACTTTTTGGGAGAGAGGAAGAAGATCTTCCAGTATAAATATTTCATGAAGAATTTTCAGCGATGATGGTATTGTCCAGGAGGGGGGTATTTTACCCTGGAGGAATTTTTAAATAAGAATTATCTCCTTGGTGAAAGTGAATAAGTGTTGAACGATGGCTTATGATCCATCGCTATCCATCCATGTAGAACTAATTTTTCATGGGGTAATTTCCACGAAGGAGGAAGGGGGGAGAGAGATTTACCAGTTTTAACTGACAATGATCAGAGATTAAATTAAACAAACAAGTTTTTTTACTAATAATAAAAAGTAACAATGAAACTTAAATGATAAGGAACTATTCCGTACATGAGGGGGCTGCCTACACTCCTGAATCCCTCGTTTATTATTTAAGAATTTTTAGTGTCTTAAAAAAATATTTTATCCCAATTCAACGGAGCTTGGGGTCACGGCTACTCCTTGAGAATTTTGGTAAGAAGTCAAATTTTATGGTAAAGAGCGAGGAATTGAAAAGGGGTAGCTCCCTTATGGTTGGAATAATATCTGTTCGTTTTACGTTTTCATACTGCTCCTTACTTTCGGTTGAAAAAATAACAGTTTTTTATGTAATGAAAAATAGAAATGACCGTTAACCTATAAAAAAAACTTCCAAGATCAGTTTCATTTCCTCTTCCACCCTACCTTTCTTCTTATATAACAAGGAAATGTTTTAGATTAAAAAAAGATAAATTACTCTTTCTTTCTAGCTGTGAAAATGGTGATACTGGGAGACCTAAAATCCAAAAAATAGGAAAAATCCGTCTTCTTCTCGGAATTTATTTTGTATGTGCTGCCTGCCGAGAAATTTCACGCTGACGAATGAGCCAGCAGCATCAACACTAACTGCTGATCTTGACCATCCAATGTGCGTGACAAGTGACAAAGATGATCGATCCTACTTCCCAAGTACTATAACAAAACCGATATCAAACAACCTTAATAAGAAGGCAGTCTGGGGAGCAATTTCCGCTAGAATTGGTCAGTTCGCATTAGAAGAAGTTTTGGCTCCTATGGACCTTCCAGTTGTTTACTTCTGCGACGTTAACCATGATTTATTGACCCCTCCTCCCGCCTGAACAATGGTCCCTCTCATGATAATAGGGGGTGCAGAAACAGTTTGTTATCAAAAACTGTTTGATATTTACTATTTTAAGTACTCCCTTCAAAATATTGGATTTTATAACTTTCTGCAAATAGCTTACACGGCTATGAAAATATGTTTATCTAAATATCATTAAAGGCCACACCCTCTTGTATGCTCTCTTATTTTTGTAGTTTTCTTATTTTTGTAGCTTATTATTAGTTCAACATTACTGAAAGCTTTTAGTCGAGTGAATTTTTTTTAGCTAACTTTGAGCTCAACATAGCTCATTACAGTCATTTTCGATTTATTTTCAACACTGACGGCCAGTAAAAAACATTCTGTTGAAGAAGAATGGTTTTCATTGGTCTCAGTGCTTAAAATCAATAGAAATCGATTGTAATAAGCTATATTGAACACGAGATAAATCATTCGGACAATTACGTCTGTACAAGAGCAAGGTTAAGCTTGATTTTCCTTCTTTTTTTTGGTTATTCAACAATATTCTGATGAACATAAATAGTTATTTTTCTAATAGTAAATCAGTGTATTTCGCTTCAAAGTTATCTTTGGAGTGTTTACTAAAAACTTTTTGATATTAATTTTTTTGTACGGAATATAACCTCACTGTCTATGCTTGTAGAAATTTGTCTAGCTAATATGTTATATTGGCTTTGTTATGTCTTGTGTTATTGATGATAAAACTAGATATGGGCTATGAATAAAACTTTTTAAATGAGTGTTGCAGGCTTTTCAAATCAATTTCTTGGCTTCTGCTTCTGAATTACGAGCTAGACGCTAAAATCATGTAATAACCACTTATCGTTCATTAAACTTGTTTTTTTGTCGACAAAATATTTTATGTGGCTCAGACACTAAATGTCGTAATATCGCCTATGCTTGTCTCTTAACGAATAGCTCGTAGTTGTTCTTAACTTGACTTTTGTCATCTTTTATTACTTGCTTTCATTCACAATTCTGACTCGCTCATGAATCCCCCACCCCTACATCTTTTGTTCTGGTATGAATATGGAAAATACCTTTTATGTTACCAAAAAAAAACATTTGGCAAGTCTGTTCACCCAATGCGTCTCTTATTTCAACCCGTGTACCTGTTAATTGAATCAACTGTGACGGAACAAAAACTGGAAAAACAAGTTACGGGTGGGAGAATGCATGGCAAATATAAAATTTGGGTTATTTTATTTGCACATCAGGGGGGTTAGGGATTAAGTATGACGGGGCTGCATGCTAAATATGTTAGCTTAAATTATTCTGCATATTACGAGGTATGAAGTAAGATTTGTTTTCTAACTACAGTCCTTAAGTGGGGTCGGGATATTACATAAGTACGAAAAATTTTTCTGCAACAAGACGAAAGTTGTTGCCCCACAGTTTTGTGACTTAGTTGAAATGAAGAGAGATTAGTGTTTAATTTCTAACCCCTCTCCCAAGACCTCACTCCATATTTAGATAAAGACTAATGGAGAGTGCTGAAATACATTGTGTGAGCTGTAAACCTCTGCTGTCACCACTCTGTAAACCTCTTTTTAGTTCTTTATTTGTATGCCTTTTATATTGGCCGATGTAATGGTTTACGTAAATTCCAAAGATAGACGATAAACGTTGGTACATGGTCTTTATTAAATAACGTGAGAATAGACACAGAGAAAATAAGGTAGCACAAGAACAACTAGATACGACGAAGGCGAAAGATGGACTGCCTTTTGAAATGAACCAAGAATATAACTTTCCTGGAACAAAATTTCCAGGCCTGGCAACGAGCCCTTTCCCACGACTAGCTTTAGTCCCAAGAGCCCCCCCCCCCCCCTGGACCGCTATCGTTGACACATAAATGCCCAAATAACTAAGAAATTCGGAACCCAGAAAGGATTCTCGAATTGATGTTCTACATACTTTACAGAGCTGTCTGGCAACCCCTCCCTCTCTTTTAGGACTGCAGAACTTTGTAGGAACTAATGTACCACTGTATAACATTCCTCTAAAACTGGGAATATCGGTATGTTGCTTTTAGATCAGTGGAAAGGGGGGTACCAGCGCGACGAGAACATATGTGCTGCCATCTACAATTTAGTTTATCGTTGACAGTACATAATTTATGGTTTTTGTCAGTGAGAATGAAAAAACAGGATTTTTCTCACTTGAAAAAACAGGATTTTTCTCACTTTTATGGATGTTTCTTGGACGGTTATGAGTGTTGATCAATTTATTTGATGTTTTTCATGGATTTCAACATCAATTGATGTCTTTTTTATGGTTTTTGTCAGTGAGAATGAAAAAACAAGATTTTTCTCACTTTTATGGATGTTTCTTGGATGGTTATGAGTGTTGGTCAATTTATTTGATGTTTTTCATGGATGTCAACATCAATTTATGTCTGTTTTATGGTTTTTGTCAGTGAGAATAAAAAAACAGGTTTTTTCTCACTTTGATGGATGTTTCAAGGTCGATTTATTTGGTGTTGTTGTTATTGTTCGTCCAAGTGCACGCTAGGGGAGAATGTCATGATCCAGGAATAGAAAACAGGATCACGTGTCTCCTTCTAAACCAATCAGAGAGCTGGTTACATCTCCTTCTAAGCCAATCAGAGGCTCGCTTACATATGGTTTCCCCCATTACATCGCAATTTGCCCTTGAGATTTCGTATATAACGGACATGCATTGTGACGGTTATGAGTGTTGGTCAATTTATTTGATGTTTTTCATCGATGTCAACAGTAATTTATGTCTGTTTTATGGTTTTTGTCAGTGAGAATGAAAAAAAAAGATTTTTCTCACTTTTATGGATGTTTCTTGGACGGTTATGAGTGTTGGTCAATTTATTTGATGTTTTTCATGGATGTCAACAGAAATTTATGGATGTTTTATGGTTTTTGTCAGTGAGAATGAAAAAACAAGATTTTTCTCACTTTTATGGATGTTTCTTGGATGGTTATGAGTGTTGGTCAATTTATTTGATGTTTTTCATGGATGTCAACATCAATTTATGTCTGTTTTATGGTTTTTGTCAGTGAGAATGAAAAAATAGGATTTTTCTCACTTTGATGGATGTTTCAAGGTCGATTTATTTGGTGTTGTTGTTATTGTTCGTCCAAGTGCACGCTAGGGGAGAATGTCATGATCCAGGAATAGGAAACAGGATCACGTGTCTCCTTCTAAACCAATCAGAGAGCTGGTTACATCTCCTTCTAAGCCAATCAGAGGCTCGCTTACATATGGTTTCCCCCATTACATCGCAATTCGGCCTTGAGATTTCGTATATAACGGACATGCATTGAGACGGTTATGAGTGTTGGTCAATTTATTTGATGTTTTTCATGGATGTCAACAGTAATTTATGTCTGTTTTATGGTTTTTGTCAGTGAGAATGAAAAAACAGGATTTTTCTCACTTTTGTGGATGTTTCTTGGACGGTTATGAGTGTTGGTCAATTTATTTGATGTTTTTCATGGATGTCAACAGTAATTTATGGATGTCTTATGGTTTTTGTCAGTGAGAATGAAAAAACAGGATTTTTTTCACATTGATGGATGTTTCTTGGACGGTTATGAGTGTTGGTCAATTTATTTGATGTTTTTCATGGATGTCAACAGTAATTTATGTCTGTTTTATGGTTTTTGTCAGTGAGAATGAAAAAACAGGATTTTTCTCACTTTTATGGATGTTTCTTGGACGGTTATGAGTGTTGGTCAATTTATTTGATGATTTTCATGAATGTCAACAGTAATTTATGGATCTTTTATGGTTTTCGTCAGTGAGAATGAAAAAACAAGATTTTTCTCACTTGAAAAAACAGGATTTTTCTCACATTGATGGATGTTTCTTGGACGGTTAAGAGTGTTGGTCAATTTATTTGATGTTTTTCATGGATACTCCTCTCCCCATTCCCCTCACTGAATCTATTGAATGAGGATCAATTTCGTTTCAGCTGTGAGAGAGTCAAGTGACATTGGAAACCAAAAAATGTTCTATACATGTCCACTGTGCATGTGCACTCTTGGCAGTTGGACTCAATGTGAGAATTGTACAATTATTGATGAATATAGTGAAAAGTGTAAATTGTGTAATCCTTGTAAATTACATAGAGGCTACGCAGTACAAATTAAAGGATGTAATTCATGTCTTGATGAGATTTGTGACTCTCACCCTAGAGGACATCTATGCTCCAATTGTCACTATGATAAATGTGATCAGTGGGAGAATACTTACCCCACTATGATTGGAAAGAATCACAAACATGATTTTAGTTTATTTCTACGAAATTGGTATCGTCGTGGATTTAAATTATTCTGGGAAGAGGAATCTGGTCTACGATTCAACTGTTGGGGTAACAAGACAATTTGGTTTCTACGTCATCGTTGTGACGACACTGTCGTTGTGTCTTTGTCGTTGGGACGACAAATTAAAATTTAAACAATGTTGTGGGAGAATGGCTCTTGGACATTTTCAGCGGGTTTCAATTTCTGGAAAAAATTTCAACGGAAGAGAGATTTCAAGAGTGACCTGAAAATGATTAGAAATTTAAATCTTTTTTCAAATTGAAGAAATTAAATAAAAATGAATTATTTCAGCTGAAAGTAAGGAGCTGCATTAAATTTCAAAACGAAGAAAATTTGAGGAGAAGAGCTATTTCTTCATATATTGAATAATTTGTGTTCATTTCGAAATTTTAAACTTAGGTCTAATGATAAACTTGTTAGAATGACAAAAACTTTTTTATCCACAAGAGAACATTATTCAACTAAAAGTAAAGAGCTGGAGGTTACATTTTGACATCGTTTGACAATTTACTAAATTTTATGGTTTTCTTTAGTTTCAAAATGTTTTTTTCAGTCACCATCTTTAATCATTCACAAACAATACTGAAGAAAACCAATTTCCACTGTTTATCGACATTAAATTATTAAGAAGACTATTATTTCTTTGAAATACGCATTTACATTTTTAATTTTCATGTTTTTGATTTTATATTGATGAAGAATTTAAACACAACTTCAACTAGTTATTTTTTTTGTTCGGCATAGATGAAAGGTCCAATACCTCAGTTAAACTAAGAGATTACATTTTGATATTGTTTGACAATTTACTAAATTTTAAGGTTTTCTTTAGTTTCAAAATGTTTTTGTCACTCACCATCTTTAATCATTCACAAACAATACTGAAGAAAACCTATTTCCATTGTTTATCGACATTAAATTATTAAAAAGGCTATTATTTCTTTGAAATACGCATTGACATTTTTAGTTTTCATGTTTTTGATTTTTATATTGATGAAGAATTTAAGCACAGCTTCAACTAGTTATTTTTTTGTTCGGCATAGATGAAAGGTCCAATACCACAGTTAAACTAAGAGATTACATTTTGACATCGTTTGACAATTTACTAAATTTTAAGGTTTTCTTTAGTTTCAAAATGTTTTTGTCAGTCACCATCTTTAGTCATTCACAAACAATACTGAAGAAAATCAATTTCCACTGTTTATCGACATTAAATTATTAAGAAAGCTATTATTTTTTTGAAATACGCATTTATATTTTTAATTTTCAAATTTTTGATTTTATATTGATGAAGAATTTAAACACAACTTAAACTAGTTATTTTTTTGTTCGCCATAGATGAAAGGTCCAATACCTCAGTTAAACTAAGAGGTTGCATTTTGACATCGTTTGACAATTTACTAAATTTTTAAGGTTTTCTTTAGTTTCAGCATGTTTTTGTAAGTCACCATCTTTAATCATTCACAAACAATACTGAAAAAACCAATTTCCACTGTTTATCGACATTAAATTATTAAGAAGGCTATTATTTCTTTGAAATACGCATTTACATTTTTAATTTTCATGTTTTTGATTTTATATTGATGAAGAATTTAAACGCAACTTCAACTAGTTATTTTTTTTGTTCGGCATTGATGAAAGGTTCAATATCTCAGTTAAACTAAGAGATTACATTTTGATATTGTTTGACAATTTACTAAATTTTAAGGTTTTCTTTAGTTTCAAAATGTTTTTGTCAGTCACCATCTTTAATCATTCACAAACAATACTGAAGAAAGCCAATTTCCACTGTTTATCGACATTAAATTATTAAGAAGGCTATTATATCTTTGAAATACGCATTTACATTTTAATTTTCATGTTTTTGATTTTTATATTGATGAAGAATTTAAGCACAACTTCAACTAGTTATTTTTTTTTGTTCGCCATAGATGAAACGTCCAATACCTCAGTTAAACTAAGAGGTTACATTTTGACATCGTTTGACAATTTACTAAATTTTTTAGGTTTTCTTTAGTTTCAAAATGTTTTTGTCAGTCACCATCTTTAATCATTCACAAACAATACTGAAGAAAACCAATTTCCACTGTTTATCGACATTAAATTATTAAGAAGGCTATTATTTCTTTGAAATGCGCATTTACATTTTAAATTTTCATGTTTTTGATTTTATATTGATGAAGAATTTAAACACAACTTCAACTAGTTATTTTTTTGTTCGGCATAGATGAAAGGTCCAATACCTCAGTTAAACTAAGAGATTACATTTTGATATTGTTTGACAATTTACTAAATTTCAAGGTTTTCTTTAGTTTCAAAATGTTTTTGTCAGTCACCATCTTAAATCATTCACAAACAATACTGAAGAAAACCAATTTCCACTGTTTATCGACATTAAATTATTAAGAAGGCTATTATTTCTTTGAAATACGCATTTACATTTTTAATTTTCATGTTTTTGATTTTATATTGATGAAGAATTTAAGCACTTTTTCAACTAGTTATTTTTTTTTGTTCGGCATAGATGAAAGGTCCAATACCTCAGTTAAACTAAGAGATTACACTTTGATATTATTTGACAATTTACTAAATTTTAAGGTTTTCTATAGTTTCAAAATGTTTTTGTCAGTCACCATCTTTAGTCATTCACAAACAATACTGAAGAAAACCAATTCCACTGTTTATCGACATTAAATTATTAAGAAGGCTATTATTTCTTTGAAATACGCATTTACATTTTTAATTTTCATGTTTTTGATTTTATATTGATGAAGAATTTAAGCACAACTTCAATTAGTTATTTTTTTTGTTCGGCATAGATAAAAGGTTCAATATCTCAGTTAAACTAAGAGATTACATTTTGATATTGATTGAAAATTTACTAAATTTTAAGGTTTTCTTTAGTTTCAAAATGTTTTTGTCAGCCACCATCTTTAATCATTCACAAACTATACTGAAGAAAACCAATTTCCACTGTTTATCGACATTAAATTATTAAGAAGGCTATTATTTCTTTGAAATACGCAATTACATTTTAATTTTCATGTTTTTGATTTTTATATTGATGAAGAATTTAAGCACAACTTCAACTAGTTGTTTCTTTTTGTTCGGCATAGATGAAAGGTCCAATGCCTCAGTTAAACTAAGAGATTACATTTTGACATCGTTTGACAATTAACTAAATTTTAAGGTTTTGTTTAGTTTCAGAATGTTTTTGCCAGTCACCATCTTTAATCATTCACAAACAATACTGAAGAAAACCAATTTCCACTGTTTATCGATATTAAATTATTAAGAAGGCTATTATTTCTTTGAAATACGCATTTACATTTTTAATTCTCAGGTTTTTTATTTTATATTGATGAAGAATTTAAGCACAACTTCAACTAGTTATTTTTTTTTCTTCGGCATAGATGAAAGGTCCAATACCTCAGTTAAACTAAGAGGTTACACCTTGACATCGTTTGACAATTTACTAAATTTTAAGGTTTTCTTTAGTTTCAAAATGTTTTTGTCGGTCACCATCTTTAATCATTCACAAACAATACGGAAGAAAACCAATTTCCACTGTTTATTGACATTAAATTATTAAAAAGGCTATTACTTCTTTGAAATACGCATTTATATTTTTAATTTTCATGTTTTTGATTTTATATTGATGAAGAATTCAAACACAACTTCAACTAGTTATTTTTTTGTTCGGCATAGATGAAAGGTCCAATACATCAGTTAAACTAAGAGGTTACATTTTGACATCGTTTGACAATTTACTAAATTTTAAGGTTTTCTATAGTTTCAAAATGTTTTTGTCAGTCACCATCTCTAATCATTCACAAGCAATACTGAAGAAAACCAATTTCCACTGTTTATCGACATTAAATTATTAAGAAGAATATTATTTCTTTGAAATTCGCATTTACATTTTTATTTTTCATGTTTTTGATTATATATTGATGAAGAATTTAAACACAACTTCAACTAGTTATTTTTTTTGTTCGGCATAGATGAAAGGACCAATACCTCAGTTAAACTAAGAGATTACATTTTGATATTGTTTGAGAATTTACTAAATTTTAAGGTTTTCGTTTGTTTCAAAATGTTTTTGTCAGTCACCATCTTTAATCATTCACAAACAATACTGAAGAAAACCAATTTCCACTGTTTATCGACATTAAATTATTAAGAAGGCTATTATTTCTTTGGAATACGCATTTACATTTTTAATTTTCATGTTTTTGATTTTACATTGATGAAGAATTTGAGCACAACTTCAACAAGTTATTTTTTTTTGTTCGGCATAGATGAAAGGTCCAATACCTCAGTTAAACTAAGAGATTACATTTTGTTATTGTTTGCCAATTTACTAATTTTTAAGGTTTTCTTTAGTTTCAAGATGTTTTTCTCAGTCACCATCTTTAATAATTCACAAACAATACTGAAGAAAACCAATTTCCACTTTTTATCGACATTATATTATTAAGAAGGCTATCATTTCTTTGAAATACGCATTTAAATTTTTAATTTTCATGTTTTTGATTTTATATTGATGAAGAATTTAAACACAACTTCAATCGTGTCTTAAAAAGTTATTTAAACTCACATCAACCATTGGAGAAACATCGCCTACATTGGAACTATTCATTATTATATCTCTGTCTATATTCCAATTTGCACTGATTTTAAAACTTTCAAAACCACGAAATAAACTATAATAACGGTTAATTATTACGAAAATCAAGCGAGGTGAAGAATACAGAACACTAATTGTCCACCATTTATCACATATCCCCCTTGGGAAAGGTTTTGAGCAGAAACAAACATCTTTCATCAACATTTATATTTCTATTTCTACACCCTAACGGCACTTTGTCCCAAATTGTCTGGAAAAAGTGACGGGGGAAAAGGTTTTCTTCATCTCCCCATAGGGAAAGGTTTTATAAGTTATGAAATTTATACACAAAGCCAGTAAAAGTTGGGAATATAGTTAGATTAGGATAATTAAATGATATTGAGAAAAAATTACCTTTCGATAATTGCAAAAATGTGGAATTTCATAATTTTTTAAATGAAAGATCAAGGATGCACGTTTACTTATTGTTTTTTTTTCCAAGGCATGATCCCATTGTTCCAGTGAATACAGACCGTCGAGAGAAGGATTCATTCTAATGGAAAAAAGATTCTAGTGCCCCTTTTAAGTGACAAAAATAATTGGAGGACAACTAGACCCCCCCTCACACATCACCCTTTTTCCAAATTCATATAATCAAATTTTGAGATAGATTTTTTCTTCAGCATAGTTGAAAGGCTCAATAACTATGTCTTTAGAGATAAAATGACTCCTTCAACCCCTGGGGGAAAGGTTTTTCACGCATCACCTTTTTTCCAAATTCATATATTCAAATTTTGAGATAGATTTTTCTTCAGCATAGTTGAAAGGCTCAATAACTATGTCTTTAGAGATAGAAAGACCCTTTCAACCCCTGGGGGAAAGGTTTTTAAGTTATGAAATTTATACATCAGGCCGGTTAAAGTTGGAAATGAAAAAGATTCGTACTCCAGACATTTCTAGGGTTAGCTTAGGTTAGGTTACACTAGGTTAAGTGGAACGCCACGTAACCTAGTGTAACCTAACCTAAGCTAACCCTAGAAATGTTAGGTAACCTAACCTAACCTGGGGATGGGGGTCCCGTGCCGTGGTTGGCCTGCGGGCCCTGGGACTTGAGGGCCCCACCCCCGGTGGTCCTTCAGTCTGCACCCCCGGGGGGTGGAGGGTCTCGTCCGCAGCCAAACTTCGGCTCCAGGGCTCCCATTTGACGATTTTGGAAAAAGGTAATGTGGGAGGGGGCCTAGTTGTCCTCCAATTATTTTTGTCACTTAATCTTTTTTAAGGGGGCACTAGAATCTTTTTCCATTAGAATGAACCCTCTTTCGACGGTCGTGTTTCGATCTGGATTACCATCCCTTGAAAAAAAAACAATAAGTAAACATGCATCCTTGATCTTTCATTTAGGAAATTATGATATTCTACATTTTTGCAATTATCGAAAGGTAATTTTTTCTCAATATCATTTAATTATCCTAATCTAACTACATTCCCAACTTTTACTGGCTTTATGTATAAATTTCATAACTTATAAAACCTTTCCCCATTGGGAAATGAAGAAACCTTTCCCCCTGTCACTTTATCCAGACAATTTGGGAAAA